>JAHIAM010001090.1:0-113324 GCA_021605205.1 Aegilops longissima | reverse complement strand
GAATTCACCCAGAACTAATAAGAATGATATGTTCTGGACCGAATGCTTAGAACAAGCTGAAGGCCTAGGAATAAAGATGAATGACTTCAATTTTAGGTCCGTGATGATTTGAAATATTGCACAAACCCACGAAGCGGTTCCGGAAATCGCCCAAAAGGACGTTTAGTAATTCTAAATGGGACTACATGACAAAAACAATAGTTTGGCAGCTAAAGTTTGATCTGGCGGTGCGTAGGAGATCCGCTTAAGCCATCAGGTGTCATTTGCCACACCCATGTTCAGCCAGAATAGGTGTGTCAAATGCGCACGAGCTAGAGAAGAAACGAGAACAAACTGATGAAAGAATTATCATACCGAGGGAATTCACCAAAACCAAGAAGATAAACAAGCCCGACCGGAGGTTTTAGGACCCGTCTGAAGGCTCTAGGGAATAAAGATGGAACGACTTAATTTTTATGTTCATATGGTTTGGGAAATATCACACAAACCGCATGAAAAGCGCTCTGGAAATATCGGCCCAAAAGGACGCGCTTCAGTAATTCTAAAAGGGACTACAGGTGATTAAAAACAAGAGTTTTGGCAAGCTAAAGTTTGAGATTCGATGCGTGCCGTAGATCCGCTGGGTCATGTGTGTTATGAAAGCCACACCTATGTCTAGCTAGAATAGTGTGTCGTGCAAGGAGAGAAGAAACGGGAACAAACTGATGAAAGAATTATCACACCGAGGGAATTCACCAAAACTAACAAGAATGATAACGCGGTCCAATTGAGCGGGTTTAGGAACCTGGAAGGCTCAAGGCCGAATAAAGATGGAATGATTCTCTAATTTTTAGGTCCGTATGGTTTGAAATACTTTGCACACAAACCGCAAGTAAAGTGCCCTCGAAATCTCGTGCCCAAAAAGGACGTGCGAGTAACCCTAAATGGGACTACAGGATGAAAACAATAGTTTTGGCAAAGTTAAAGTTTGAGATCTCGATGGTGCCAGAGATCCGTTTGGTCATCAGTGTTACGAGCACACCCATGTCTAGCTAGAATAGTGTGTCAAAGCCTCAAGCAGAGAAGAAACGGGAATAAATCTGATGAAAGAATTATCATATCGAGGGAATCTACTCAGAACTAACAAGAATGATAACATGTCAGCCTGGAGCGGTTTAGGAACTGCCGGAAGGTCCTAGGGGAATAAAGATGAAATGACTTATAATTTTAGGTCCGATGATTTGAAATACTTGTACACAAACCGCACGTAAAGCTGCTCTCGAAATCTCATCCCAAAAAGGACGCTAGTAATTCTAAATGGGACTACATGATGAAAAACAATAGTTTTGGTAGTTAAAGTTTGAGATTCTACTTGTGCTGTAGATCCGCTCTGGTCATTAGGTGTTATGAGCCACAACCCATGTCTAGCTAGAATAGTGTGTCGTGCTCAAAGCAGAGAAGAAACGGGAACAACCGATGAAAGAAATTATCACACCGAGGAATTCACCTAAACTAACAAGAATGATAACGGTTCAATCGGAGCGGTTTAGGAACTGCTGAAGGCTGTAGTGAATAAAGATGGAATGATTTATAATTTTTAGGTCCATATGATTTGAAATACTTGCATACAAACCCCTAAGTGCTGCTAAATCGTCGGCCAAAAAGGACGCTTAATAATCTAAAAAGGACTACA
The DNA here is from genome assembly GCA_021605205.1 of Aegilops longissima. Lineage (NCBI taxonomy): Eukaryota > Viridiplantae > Streptophyta > Magnoliopsida > Poales > Poaceae > Aegilops > Aegilops longissima. The sequence continues at coordinate 111,652 of JAHIAM010001090.1, read as the reverse complement.
GGATGAAAACAATAGTTTTGGAAGCTTAAAGTTTGAGATTCGAGAGTGGCCAGATCCGCTTTGGTCATCAAAAGTTACGAGCCACACCCATAGCTAGAATAGTCAGCTGAAATGAAACAGAGAAGAAATCACGAAATAATTATCATACCGAGGGAGTTCATCAACCAATAAGAATGATAACTTGTTCACTAGAGCGTTTAGGAACTGAAGGTTCTAGGGGAAAGATGAATGACTTTAATTTTTAGGGTCCATGGTTTGAACATCAGCACAAACTGCACGAAGCTTCCCATCCGCAAGGGCTTAGTAATTCTAAATGGACTAAGTATGAAAACAATAGCTGTAAAGTTTGAGATTCATGGTGCCGATCCGTTGGTCATCATGTTGCCGAGCCACACCTGCTGTCTAGCTAGAAGCTCAAGCTAAAGAAGAAACGGAACAAACTGATGAAAGAATTATCATACCGAGGAATTCACCATCCAACAAGAATGATAACGGTTCGACCGGAGCGATTTAGGAACCGCTGGAAGGTCTAGGAATAAAGATGGAATGACTTCTAATTTGAAGCAATAAATACGAAACACAAACCGCACGAAAATTCCCTTCAAAATCTCGCCCAAAAAGGACGCTTAGTAATTCTAAATGACAACAAGTGATGAAAAACAATAGATTTCGCAGCTAAAGTTTGAGATTCGATGTTGCCATATCCGCTTTGGTGGTCAAAACATGAGCCACACCCATGTCTAGCTAGAATAGTGTGTGTAGGCTCAGTGCCAGAGAAGAGACGGGAACTGGAACTGATGAAAGAATTATCACAATGAGGGAATTCACCGTAACTAACAAGAATAGATAACGTGTCTCGATCGGAGAGGTTTAGGACTCGCTGGAAGGCTCTAGGGGAATAAAGATGGAATGACTTCTAATTTTAGGTCCGTATGGTTTGAATAACTTGCACACAAACCGCACGAAAGCTGCCTCGAAATCTCGCCCAAAAAAGGACATTCAAGAATTTAAAGGGGACTACAGGATGAAAAACAATAGTTTTGGCTGCTTAAAGTTTGAGATTCGATGCAGCCAGGATCCGCTTGGTCATCAAAGTTGTTACGAGCCACACCCATGTTCAGCTAGAATAGTGTCGTCAGCTCCAGCCGCAGAAGAAACGAGGAACAAACTGATGAAAGAATTATCATACCGAGGGAATTCACCAATCGTCAAGAATGATAACGCGGTTCACTAGAGCGGTTTAGGAACCTGGAAGGTTCTAGGGGAACAAAGATGGAATGATTTCTAATTTTAGGTCCGTATGGTTTGAAATACTTGCACACAAACCGCACCAAAGCTGCCTCGGAAATCTCGCCCAAAAAAGGACGCGAGTAATTTAAATGGGACTACAGGATGAAAAAAAAGTTTTGGAAGTTAAAGTTTGAGATCTGATGGTGCCAGATCCGTTTGGTCAGGTGTTATGGAGCCACACCCATGTCTAGCTAGAATAGTGTGTGTGCTCCAGCTAGAGAAGAAACAGGGAACAAACTGATGAAAGAATTATCATACCGAGGGAATCTACTCAAACTAACAAGAATGATAACGCGGTTCAATCGGAGCGGTTTAGGAACCGCTGGAAGGCTCGAGGGAATAAAGATGGAATGACTTATAGTTTTTAGGTCCATATGATTTTAAATACTTGGCTACAAACCCCAAGAAAGTGCTGCCGAAATCTCTTTGCCCAAAAAAGGACGCTTAATAATTCTAAAAGGGACTACAGGATGATGAAAACAAGAGTTTTGGCAGCAAGTTAAAGATTTGCAGCCAGGATCCGCTTGGTATCGGTACGCAGCCACACCCATGTTCACAGAATAGTGTGTCAAAGCCCAGAGAAGTTAACAGGAACACACGATGAAAGAACATCATAGCTAGAATTTACTCAACTAACAAGAATGATAACTTGTTCGACTGAGCAGTTAGGAACCGCTGAAGTTCAGGAACAAAGATGAAATGACTTCTAATATCAGGTCGAGATGTTTGAATTCACTCGTAACTAACAATCGAAAGCTGATCCTGGAAATTTCGCCCAAAACAGGATGTTTAGTAATTTAATTGGGACTACAGGATGAAAAAACAATAGTTAGGGAAGTTAAAGTTTGAGATCTGGCAGCCAGATCCGCTGGTCATCAGTTTTTACGAGTCACACCCATGTTCTAGTTTGAATAGTGTATGGCTTGTTAGAGAAGAAACGGAACAAAACTGATGAAAGAATTATCATACCGAGGGAATTCACCAGAACTAACAAGAATGATAACGTTCACCGGAGAGGTTTAGGACCTGGCTAATGGCTCTAGGGAAGGATGAAAACAGTTCGTTTTAGGTCCGTGATGGTTTTGAAATACCACACAAACCGCATTTAAAGCTGCCCTGAAATCTCGGCCCAAAAAGGACATTCAGTACTGGAGGACTGGATGAAAAACAAGAGTTTTGAGAATAAAGTTTGAGATTGACAGCAGATCCGCTTATTATCAGTACAGGAGCACACCCATGTTCAGCTAGAAGAGTGTGCGCCAAAGCTAGAGAAGAAACGTGAAAAACTGATGAAAGAATTATCATACCGAGGAATTCACCTCGTAATCAATAAGAATGATAACGTGCTTCGACTAGAGCGTTTAGGAACCAAGGAAGGCTCTAGGGAATAAAGATGAATGACTTCTAATTTTTAACCGTATCTTTGAAATACGGCACACCAATCCACCAAAGCGTTTCGGAATCCTGTCCCAAAAAGGACGCTTAGTAACTAAATGGGACTACAGGATGAAAGAAATAGTATTGGTAGTTAAAGTTTGAGATCTGACATTCAGATCCGCCATCAAAGGCATTGCCAGAAGAAACAGTGGTGAAGAAACCGACAGAACTATCGAGAGGTTTAGGAATTCACGCGAACTAATAAGAATGATAACGCGGTTCAATCGAGCGGTAGAACCCGGAAGGCTGAGGTGAATAATGATGGACTGACTTAAGTTTTAGGTCCATATGATTTTAAATACTTGCACACAAACCCCACGTAAAGTGTTCTCGGAAATCTCGCCCAAAAAGGACATTCAATAATTTAAAAGGGATCACAGGATGAAAACAAGAGTTTTGGGTGCCAGTTTGAGATCTGACAGCCAGATCCATGGTCATCGTGTTACGGAGCCACACCCATGTTAGCTAGAATAGTGTGTCAAAGGCTAGAGAAGAAATAGGAACAAACTGATGAAAGAAATTATCATACACGAGGAATCTACTCAACTAACAAGAATGATAACTTGTTCGACTAGAGCAGGTTTAGGAACCATGGAAGGTTCTAGGGGAATAAAGATGAATGACTCTAATTTTTAGGTCTCATGGTTTGTTATCAGCAACAAATCCACAAAGTTTCTCCCAAAATCTCGCCCAAAAAAGGATGTTTAGTAATTCTAATTGGGACTATAGGATGAAACAATAGTTTTGTAAAAGTTTGAGATCTTACAAATAGATCCGCTGGTCATTAGTTACGCCACACCCATAATAGAAGAAAGTTAAATAAAGAGAAGAAACGGGAACAAACCGATGAAAGAATTATCATACCGAGGGAATTCACCTGTAACTAACAAGAATGATAACGCGTAAAAACAAGAGTTTTGGCAATTAAAGTTTGAGATTCGATGGTGCCGAGATCCGCTTGGTCATCAGTGTTACGAGCCACACCCATGTCTAGCTAGAATAGTGTGTCGCTCAAAGCTAGAGAAGAAACGGGAACAAACTGATGAAAGAATTATCATACCGAGGGAATTCACCGTAACTAACAAGAATGATAACGGTTCAATCGAGAGCGGTTTAGGAACCGCTGGAAGGCTCTAGGGGAATAAAGATGGAATGACTTCTAATTTTAGGTCCGTATGGTTTGAAATACTTGCACACAACCGCATTTAAAGGGTTCCTAGAAATCTCGCCCAAAAAAGGACGCTTAGTAATTCTAAATGGGACTACAGGATGAAAACAATAGTTTTGGCGTTAAAGTTTGAGATTCGATGGTGCCGTATATCCGTTTGGTCATTAGGTGTTACGAGCCACAACCATGTCTAGCTAGAATAGTGTGTCAGGCACGGGCTAGAGAAGAAACGAGGAACAAACCGATGAAAGAATTATCATACCGAGGGAATTCACTCAAAACTAACAAGAATGATAACGTGTTCAATCGAGCGTTTAGGAACCGCCGGAAGGCTCTAGGTGAATAAAGATGGAATGACTTATAATTTTTAGGTCCATATGATTTGAAATACTTGCACACAAACCCCGAGAAAGTGTTGCTGGAAATCTCGGCCCAAAAAAGGACGTTTAATAATTCTAAAAGGACTACAGGATGAAAACAAGAGTTTTGGCAGTTAAAGTTTGAGATTCGATAGTGCCGAGATCCGCTTTGGTCATCAGTGTTACGAGCCACACCCATGTCTAGCTAGAATAGTGTGTCGCTCAAAGCTAGAGAAGAAACGGGAACAAACTGATGAAAGAATTATCATACCGAGGGAATTCACCGTAACTAACAAGAATGATAACTTGTTCGACTAGAGCGGTTTAGGAACTGCTGGAAAGTTCTAGGGGAATAAAGATGGAATGACTTCTAATTTTTAGGTCCGTATGGTTTGAAATACTTGCACACAAACCGCACGAAAGCTGCCTCGGAAATCTCGCCCAAAAAGGACGTTTAGTAATTCTAATTGGGACTATAGGATGAAAACAATAGTTTTGGTAGTTAAAGTTTGAGATTTGATTGTGCCGAGATCCGCTTGGTCATCAGTGTTACGAGCCACACCCATGTCTAGCTAGAATAGTGTGTTAGGCTCAAAGCTAGAGAAGAAACGGGAACAAACTGATGAAAGAATTATCATACCGAGGGAATTCACCGTAACTAACAAGAATGATAACGCGGTTCAATCGAGAGGTTTAGGACCCGCTGGAAGGCTCTAGGGAATAAAGATGGAATGACTTCTAATTTTAGGTCCGTATGGTTTGAAATACTTGCACACAAACCGCACGAAAGCTGCTCCTCGAAATCTCGCCCAAAAAGGACATTCAAGAATTCTAAAAGGGACTACAGGATGAAAAACAAGAGTTTTGGCAGTTAAAGTTTGAGATCTCGATGGTGCCAGAGATCCGCTTGGTCATCAGTGTTACGAGCCACACCCATGTCTAGCTAGAATAGTGTGTCGCTCAAAGCTAGAGAAGAAACGGGAACAAACTGATGAAAGAATTATCATACCGAGGGAATTCACCGTAACTAACAAGAATGATTACGTGTTCGATCGAGCGGTTTAGGAACCGCCGAAGGCTCTAGGGAATAAAGATGGAATGACTTCAATTTTTAGGTCTCAGATGGTTTGAAATACTTGCACATGAACCGCACGAAATGGTTCCTAGAAATCTCGGCCCAAAAAAGGACGTTTAGTCATTCTAAATGGGACTACAGGATGAAAAACAATAGTTTTGGCAGTTAAAGTTTGAGATTCGATGGTGCCGTATATCCGTTTGGTCATTAGGTGTTACGAGCCACAACCATGTCTAGCTAGAATAGTGTGTCAGGCACGGGCTAGAGAAGAAACGAGGAACAAACTGATGAAAAAATTATCATACCGAGGGAATTCACTCAAAACTAACAAGAATGATAACGTGCTCCGACTGGAGCGGTTTAGGAACTGCTGGAAGGCTGTAGGTGAATAAAGATGGAATGACTTATAATTTTTAGGTCCATATGATTTGAAATACTTGCACACAAACCCCGAGAAAGTGTTGCTGGAAATCTCGCCCAAAAAGGACGCTTAATAATTCTAAAAGGGACTACAGATGAAAACAAGAGTTTTGGCAGTTAAAGTTTGAGATTCGATGGTGCCGAGATCCGCTTGGTCATCAGTGTTACGAGCCACACCCATGTCTAGCTAGAATAGTGTGTCGCTCAAAGCTAGAGAAGATTCAGGAACAAACTGATGAAAGAATTATCATACCGAGGGAATTCACCTGTAACTAACAAGAATGATAACTTGTTCACTAGAGCGGTTTAGGAACTGCCGGAAGGTTCTAGGGAATAAAGATGGAATGACTTCTAATTTTAGGTCCGTATGGTTTGAAATACTTGCACACAAACCACACGAAAGCTGCCTCGAAATCTCGCCCAAAAAGGACGCTTAGTAATTCTAAATGGGACTACAGGATGAAAAACAATAGTTTTGGTAGTTAAAGTTTGAGATTCGATGGTGCCGTAGATCCGCTTGGTCATCAGTGTTACGAGCCACACCCATGTCTAGCTAGAATAGTGTGTTAGGCTCAAAGCTAGAGAAGAAACGGGAACAAACTGATGAAAGAATTATCATACCGAGGGAATTCACCGTAACTAACAAGAATGATAATGTGTCTCAATCGAGAGGTTTAGGAACCGCAGGAAGGCTCTAGGGAATAAAGATGGAATGACTTCTAATTTTAGGTCCATATGGTTTGAAATACTTGCACACAAACCGCAAGAAAGCGCTCCTAGAAATCTCGCCCAAAAAGGACGCTCAAGAATTCTAAATGGGACTACAGGATGAAAACAATAGTTTTGGCAGTTAAAGTTTGAGATTCGATGGTGCCGAGATCCGCTTGGTCATCAGTGTTACGAGCCACACCCATGTCTAGCTAGAATAGTGTGTCGGCCTCAAAGCTAGAGAAGAAACGGGAACAAACTGATGAAAGAATTATCATACCGAGGGAATTCACCAAAACTAACAAGAATGATAACGGTTCGATCGGAGCGGTTTAGGAACCGCCGAAAGGTCAGGGGAATAAAGATGGAATGACTTCTAATTTTAGGTCCATATGATTTGAAATACTTGCACACAAACCCCGAGAAAGTGTTGCTGGAAATCTCGCCCAAAAAAGACGCTTAATAATTCTAAAAGGGACTACAGGATGAAAACAAGAGTTTTGGAAGTTAAAGTTTGAGATTCGATGGTGCCGAGATCCGCTTTTGTCATCAGTGTTACGAGCCACACCCATGTCTAGCTAGAATAGTGTGTCGCTCAAAGCTAGAGAAGAAACGGGAACAAACTGATGAAAGAATTATCATTCCGAGGGAATTCACTCAGAACTAACAAGAATGATAACTTGCTCCGACTAGAGCGGTTTAGGAACTGCTGGAAGGTTCTGGGGAATAAAGATGGAATGACTTCTAATTTTTAGGTCCGTATGGTTTGAAATACTTGCACACAAACCGCACGAAAGCATTCCTGGAAATCTCGCCCAAAAAGGACGCTTAGTAATTCTAAATGGGACTAGGTGATGAAAACAATAGTTTTGGTAGTTAAAGTTTGAGATTCGATGGTGCAGAGATCCGCTTTGGTCATCAGTGTTACGAGCCACACCCATGTCTAGCTAGAATAATGTGTCGCTCAAAGCAGAGAAGAAACGGGAACAAACTGATGAAAGAATTATCATACCGAGGGAATTCACCGTAACTAACAAGAATGATAACATGTCTGACTAGAGCGGTTTAGGAACTGCCGAAGGCTCTAGGGAATAAAGATGGAATGACTTCCAATTTTAGGTCCGTATGGTTTGAAATACTTGCACACAAATTCTAAATGGGACTACAAGACGAAAGGGTTCTCAAATCTCGCCCAAAAAAGGACGCTTAGTAATTCTAAATGGGACTACATGATGAAAACAATAGTTTTGGCAGTTAAAGTTTGAGATTCGATGGTGCCGAGATCCGCTTGGTCATCAGTGTTACGAGCCACAACCATGTCTAGCTAGAATAGTGTGTCGCACACGGCTAGAGAAGAAACGGGAACAAACTGATGAAAGAATTATCATACCGAGGGAATTCACCAAAACTAACAAGAATGATAACGTGTTCGATCGGAGAGGTTTAGGAACCGCTGAAGGCTCTAGGGAATAAAGATGGAATGACTTCTAATTTTAGGTCCATATGGTTTGAAATACTTGCACACAAACCGCATGAAAGCTGCCTTCGCCCAAAAAAGGACATTCATTCTAATAGGGACTACAGATGAAAAACAAGAGTTTTGGCCAAAAGATTCGATGGTGCCACCGCTTGGTCATAACGAGCCACACCCATGTCTAGCTAGAATAGTGGACTAGAGAAGAAACGGGAACAAAATGATGAAAGAATTATCATACCGAGGGAATTCACCAAAACTAACAAGAATGATAACGCGTTCAATCGGCGTTTAGGAACCGCTGAAGGCTCTAGGGGAATAAAGATGGAATGACTTGGTCCATATGATTTGAAATACTTGCACACAAACCCCGAGAAAGTGTTGCTGTCTCGCCCAAAAAGGACGATAATTCTAAAAGGGACTACAGCAATAGTTTTGGTCATGGTGCCGTAGATCCGTTTGTCATCAGTGTTAGAGCCACACCCATGTCTAGCTAGAATAGTGTGTCAGGCTCAAAGCTAGAGAAGAAACGGGAACAAACTGATGAAAGAATTATCATACCGAGGGAATTCACTCGTAACTAACAAGAATGATAACGTGTTCACTAGAGCGGTTTAGGAACTGCCGAAGGTTCTAGGGAATAAAGATGGAATGACTTCTAATTTTTAGGTCCGATGGTTTGAAATACTTGCACACAAACCGCACGAAAGGGTTCCTAGAAATCTCGCCCAAAAAGGACATTCAAGAATTCTAAAAGGACTACAGGATGAAAAACAAGAGTTTTGGCGCTAAAGTTTGAGATTCGATGGTGCCGAGATCCGCTTGGTCATTAGGTGTTATGAGCCACACCCATGTGTAGCTAGAATAGTGTGTTAGGCTCAAAGCTAGAGAAGAAACGGGAACAAACTGATGAAAGAATTATCATACCGAGGGAATTCACCGTAACTAACAAGAATGATAACGGTTCAATCGAGCGGTTTAGGAACCGCCGAAGGCTCTAGGGAATAAAGATGGAATGACTTCTAATTTTAGGTCCATATGGTTTGAAATACTTGCACACAAACCGCACGAAAGGGTTCCTGGAAATCTCGCCCAAAAAGGACGCTTAGTAATTCTAAATGGGACAACAGGATGAAAACAATAGTTTTGGCAGCTAAAGTTTGAGATTCGATGGTGCCGAGATCCGCTTGGTCATCAGTGTTACGAGCCACACCCATGTCTAGCTAGAATAGTGTGTCGAACAGGCTAGAGAAGAAACAGGAACAAACTGATGAAAGAATTATCATACCGAGGGAATTCACCAAAACTAACAAGAATGATAACGTGTTCAATCGAGAGGTTTAGGACATGCTGGAAGGCTCTAGGGGAATAAAGATGGAATGACTTCTAATTTTTAGGTCCGTATGGTTTGAAATACTTGCACACAAACCGCACGAAAGCTGCCCTAGAAATCTCGCCCAAAAAGGACATTCAGAATTCTAAAAGGACTACAGGATGAAAAACAAGAGTTTTGGCGCTAAAGTTTGAGATTCGATGGTGCCAGAGATCCGCTTGGTCATCAGTGTTATGAGCCACACCCATGTCTAGCTAGAATAGTGTGTCGCTCAAAGCTAGAGAAGAAACGGGAATAAACTAATGAAAGAATTATCATACCGAGGGAATTCACCGTAACTAACGAGAATGATAACGTGTTCACTAGAGCGGTTTAGGAACTGCCGAAGGTTCTAGGGAATAAAGATGGAATGACTTCTAATTTTTAGGTCCGTATGGTTTGAAATACTTTCACACAAACAGCACAAAAGCTGCCTCGGAAATCTCGCCCCAAAAAGGACATTTAGTAATTCTAAATGGGACTACAGGATGAAAACAATAGTTTTGGTAGTTAAAGTTTGAGATTCGATGGTGCCGAGATCCGCTTGGTCATCAGGTGTTATGAGCCACACCCATGTCTAGCTAGAATAGTGTGTCAGGCTCAGGCTAGAGAAGAAACAGGGAACAAACTGATGAAAGAATTATCATACCGAGGGAATTCACTCAAAACTAATAAGAATGATAACGTGCTCCGACTGGAGCGGTTTAGGAACTGCTGGAAGGCTGTAGGTGAATAAAGATGGAATGACTTATAGTTTTTAGGTCCATATGATTTGAAATACATGCATACAAACCCCGAGAAAGTGTTGCTGGAATTCTCGGCCCAAAAAAGGACGTTTAATAATTCTAAAATGGACTACAGGATGAAAAACAAGAGTTTTGGCAGTTAAAGTTTGAGATTCGAGAGTGCCGAGATCCGCTTGGTCATCAGTGTTACGAGCCACACCCATGTCTAGCTAGAATAGTGTGTCGTGGTCAAAGCTAGAGAAGAAACAGGAACAAACTGATGAAAGAATTATCATACCGAGGGAATTCACCGTAACTAACAAGAATGATAACTTGTTCGACTAGAGCGGTTTAGGAACCGCTGGAAGGTTCTAGGGAATAAAGATGGAATGACTTCTAATTTTTAGGTCCGATGGTTTGAAATACTTGCACACAAACTGCACGAAAGCTGCTCTCGGAAATCTCGCCCAAAAAGGACGTTTAGTAATTCTAATTGGGACTACAGGATGAAAAACAACAGTTTTGGTAGTTAAAGTTTGAGATTCGATGGTGCCGTAGATCCGTTTGGTCATCAGGTGTTACGAGCAACACCCATGTCTAGCTAGAATAGTGTGTTAGGCTCAGGCTAGAGAAGAAACGGGGAACAAACTGATGAAAGAATTATCATACCGAGGGAATTCACTCAGAACTAACAAGAATGATAACGTGCTCCCACTAGAGAGGTTTAGGACTTGCTGGAAGGCTCTAGGGGAATAAAGATGGAATGACTTCTAATTTTTAGGTCCGTATGGTTTGAAATACTTGCACACAACCCGCACGAAAGCTGCTCTCGGAAATCTCGCCCAAAAAAGGACATTCAAGAATTCAAAAGGGACTACAGGATGAAAAACAAGAGTTTTGGCAGTTAAAGTTTGAGATTCGATGGTGCCGAGATCCGCTTGGTCATCAGTGTTACGAGCCACACCCATGTCTAGCTAGAATAGTGTGTTAGGCTCAAAGCTAGAGAAGAAACGGGAACAAACTGATGAAAGAATTATCATACCGAGGGAATTCACCAAAACTAACAAGAATGATAACGGTTCAATCGGAGCGGTTTAGGAACTTCGAAGGTCAGGGGAATAAAGATGGAATGACTTCTAATTTTTAGGTCCATATGATTTGATATACTTGCACACAAACCCCGAGAAAGTGTTGCCGGAAATCTTGGCCCAAAAAGGACGCTAATAATTCTAAAAGGGACTACAGGATGAAAACAAGCCGCTTTGGCGCTAAAGTTTGAGATTCGATGGTGCCGAGTGTAACGCCTGGATTCGATGCGCCAGTGTCCGCCAGCTTATTCGCCGCGCTGCTATGTCATTTGCTTGCGGTTGCACTTTTGCCATGTCATCATCTGCATTTTTATCATGTCATCATGTGCATTTCATTTTGCATACGTGTTCGCCTCATGCATCCGAGCATTTTCCCCGCTGTCCGCTTTGCAATCCGCACTCCTATGTCTCCTGGCGCCTCTTTTACCTCTTTTCATGTGCGGTGTTAAACGGTCTCGAATGGACCGAGGTTTGTCAAGCGGCCTTGGTATAGCACCGTAGACCGCCTGTCAAGTTTCGATCATTTGAGGTCGCTTATACCCAACGGTTAACCGGTAACCGCAAAGCCCTTTTGTTCCAGCCCAACACCCTTTCTATGTGGCCCAAACCCACCTAACTCCCTCCATGCTTCTCGGTCGCTCGATCACGATCGCGGGGCCGAAAACCGCCCTCATTTGGACTCTCCTAGCTCCTCTACCTATATATATGTGGCCTCCCAAAAATTCGCAGATCAAACCCTAGCCTTCTCTCCACGCCCGGACATGTCCATCTGCTACCGACATGTCCGCCGGACACGCCGCCCAGCCAATCCTGCTGGCGCCACATCAGCAGCGCCACCGCCGCCTAATCGCTGTCCGCCACCTCATCCCCGCTGCCTCTCTATCTCCTCCGCCATGGGCTCGCGAGCCCGTCCCGGGGCCCTCCCTGCCTCGCCGCCGCCGCCATGGCGCTGGGCCGCCGAGCCGCGCCTCCGCCCCCCCCACGCCGCCTGCCTCGACTTCTGGCCGCCTCCGCCGCCTGCCGCCGCTGGCTTGCTTCCGCCAGATTCGGCCGGCGCCGCCTGGATCCGGGCGAATTCCCCCCTCGCCGGGCGCCTCTCGCCCTCCGCCACCATCAAGGCCCATCTCCGGGCGAGATCCGCTCACGAAACTGCAGCACGGAGGTTGACTTTCCTCTCCTCAATTTCACTAAGTCCCTCAAATTGTTGCATATTTTATTGCATTTTCATCGTGATCGTAACTCTGCCATCGCTGTTCGCTTTTGCTGCAGTAATATGTCAAAATGTTCGTCTCCATTTGAGGTCATCTTGATGCCCGAAATGCTGTTGGAAAAGTGCTATGTGATGTTAGTTTCTGTTTCTTAACATAACTTGCACTTTTGTCATTTTTGCGATGATTGATGTGTGCATCCTATGAACTTGAGTCCTACATGTGTTTTGTAATATGCCATGCCATCTTTCCAGGGGTGTATGCCATGTATTTTTGTGATCTATGTGGTGACTAGCACAAGCATGCAAAGTAGGCTTCCTGATGTTGTTGTTTTCAGCCCTGTTTTGCTGATATTTTGATGCCATGTTAACTTGATGCTACAGAGAGATCCATGCATATTTTGAGATACTTCAGTAAGGATGTTTTGTTCTACATGTCTTGCTCTATCCATCCATGCCCTTGTTTGCAATTATGGAGTGCCATAGCTTGAGTCAATCGAGCTCTACTTTTGCTATAAAATGTTTCCTGGCTGATTGTTTACATGTTATTCAATTTTGCCAAGGTTGTTGTGGTTGATCCTTGCATGCTATGTTGTTGTTCTTGCCATGTATAGCTTCTATGCCATGTCTTCTTACTGTTGGTTGCCCTTCCATGCCATGTATTGCTCTGTGGTGAGTGATTCAAGCTCACCAACATGCCTACTTGTCGTTGTTCCTGCCATGTTTAAATCTGTAACATAACTTGCTATGTTTACATGGGTGCCATCATATTTTCTGATCCTTTTTGGCTCATGGTAAGTAAGGGACTTTTGTTCTATGCAATTAGTAGGTTCATGCCATGCCTTTTGTTGTTATGTTGAGGTCCTGTAGCATGTTGTTTTGATGCTTGCAATATGCCTACTTGCTGTTTTGGACAGATTGTTGCTATGACTTGTTTCATGTGTATGTGTTGAACCGTTGCTCCGTTTTGAGTGTGCTCTATATGAAACTTGCTTGATTTTGCATGTAGCATCATATTATCATGTTGCATCCTTTTTTTGAGGTGTTTGCTTAATGTTTGTATGCATTTTGCATCAATGCCATGTTTAACTTGTTTTGCTCATATCTTCTAGGCCAGAGTTCAATCTAATGAACTTTATATGTAACTTGACTAGATTTTCGTAGATCATCGTGGTGCATCTTAACTTGCTGTTTAAAAACTTGAAAATAAGGTTTATTCAGATCTGGACCAATTTCGAAATTTGCATATGAGGACTTACCGAATTGTTATATGTTGTTCCCGCCCTCGCTTAAACTTGCTTTGATGTGTTGCTCTTGTTTGCATCATCTCTTGCCATGAGTAGCTTCATCTAGATTTGTCATGCATCATGTTTGTTGTGCATCATGCCTTGTTCATGTGTGGTGTGTTTACTATGTTGTGTGCTTCTTCTTGTTAGTTCCCATTTCGCTATGCGATCGTGAGGATTCGCTCGCTCACGCTTGGTTCGGCTTCATCCGCTCGCCTTCTTCATGGACTCGTTTTCTTCCTTGCGGATTTCAGGCAAGATGACCGCTACCCCGGATCTCATTACTATCATTGCTATGCTAGTTGCTTCGTTTCTATCGCTATGCTGCGCTACCTATTACCTGCTTATCAAGCCATCCCAAATTGCCATGTCAGCCTCTAACCTTTTGCACCCTTCCTAGCAAACCATTGTTTGGCTATGTTACCGCTTTGCTCAGCCCCTCTTATAGCGTTGTTAGTTGCAGTGAAGATGAAGTTTGTTCCTTGTTGAACATGGAGATGTTGTTCCTTGTTGGAACATGTTTACTTGTTGGGATATCACAATATATCTTATTTAATTAATGCATCTATATACTTGGTAAAGGGTGGAAGGCTCGGCCTTATGCCTGGTGTTTTGTTCCACTTTTGCCGCCTCTAGTTTCCGGCCATATCGGTATTATGTTCCCGGATTTTGCGCCCCTAACGCGGTCGGGTGATTTATGGGACCCCTTGACAGTTCGCTTTGAATAAGACTTTTCCAAAGAAGGCCCAACATTGGTTTTACCATTTGCCTCACCTATGCCCTTTTCCCTTGGATTTCGAGCCCGAGGGTCATCTTTATTTTAGCCCCCCGACCAGTGCTTCTTCGAAAGTCTGTCTCAACTAGAGCCCTCAGGTAGCCGCCTCAAGGCAACTTGAGGTCTGGTTTAGTTGTATGGACTGCTCATCCGAGTGTGCCTTGAGACCGAGATATGTGCAGCTCCTATCAGGATTTGTCGGCACATCCGGTGGCTTTGCTGGTCTTGTTTTATTGCTGTCGAAATGTCTTGTAGCCGGATTCCGAGACTGATCGGGTCTTCCCGGGAGAAGGAATATCCTTCGCTGATCACGAGAGATTATCATGGGTTGTTGGGACACCCCGCAGGTATTATCTTCAAAGCCGTGCCTGCGGTTATGTGGTAGATGGAATTTGTTAATGTCCGCCAGTAGAAAACCCAAATTGATCTTAATTAAAATACACCAACCGTGTGTGTAACCGTGAGTGTCTCTTTTCGGGTTGATCGAGAGGAGAACACGGTTTCGGGTTATGTTTGACGAAGTAGGAGTTCGTGATCACTTCTTGATCATTACTAGTTGACGACTGCCTTTGATTCTCTTCGCCTCATTTGCGCTGGTTAGCCACCATATATGCTTAGCCGCTGCTGCAACCTCACCACTTTATCCCTTCCTTTCCTTTAAGCTTTGCTAGTCTTGATACCCATGGTAATGGGATTGCTTGAGTCCTCGTGGCTCACAGATTACACCACCACCAGTGCAGTACAGGTTTGCGGCGATCATGACGTGAGAGCGATGTTTGCTTGTGTTGGAGTTCTTCTTCTGCTTCTTCTTCATCGTGGGATAGATTCCGTGTCGGCAGCCCGGCCAGCAGTGGTGGATGCCGCTTGAGTTTCGTTATGTTTCATCCGTAGTCGGATGTTGTTCTTGTATATGATGTTGATGTATTCTTATGGCACTTGTGCCTTATGTATGTATCCTTATGTATTATGTAATGTTGATGTAATGATATCCACCTTGTAAAGCGCTTTCAATATGCGGTCTATCTTGGTGGGACCGCCGAGTTCCTTTTGGATAGGATCGCATATTGGGCGTGATACGAGATCCGCTTGGTCATCAGTGTTACGAGCCACACCCATGTCTAGCTAGAATAGTGTGTTAGGCTCAAAGCAGAGAAGAAACGGGAACAAACTGATGAAAGAATTATCATACCGAGGGAATTCACCGTAACTAACAAGAATGATAATGTGTCTGACCGAGTGGTTTAGGAACTGCTAGAAGGCTCTAGGGGAACAAAGATGGAATGACTTCTAATTTTAGGTCCGTATGGTTTGAAATACTTGCACACAAACCGCACGAAAGCTGCCTCGAAATCTCGCCCAAAAAAGGACATTCAAGAATTCTAAAAGGGACTACAGGATGAAAACAAGAGTTTTGGCAGCTAAAGTTTGAGATTCGATGGTGCCGAGATCCGCTTGGTCATCAGTGTTACGAGCCACACCCATGTCTAGCTAGAATAGTGTGTCGCTCAAAGCTAGAGAAGAAATGGGGAACAAACTGATGAAAGAATTATCATAACGAGGGAATTCACTCAAAACTAACAAGAATGATAACGTGCTCCGACTGGAGCGGTTTAGGAACAGCTGGAAGGCTGTAGGGGAATAAAGATGGAATGACTTCTAATTTTTAGGTCCATATGATTTGATATACTTGCACACAAACCCCGAGAAAGTGTTGCCGGAAATCTCGGCCCAAAAAAGGACGTTTAATAATTCTAAAAGGGACTACAGGATGAAAAACAAGAGTCTTGGTAGTTAAATTTTGAGATTCGATGGTGCCGTAGATCCGTTTGGTCATCAGGTGTTACGAGCCACACCCATGTCTAGCTAGAATAGTGTGTCGCTCAAAGCTAGAGAAGAAACGGGAACAAACTGATGAAAGAATTATCATACCGAGGGAATTCACCGTAACTAACAAGAATGATAACGTGTTCACTAGAGCGGTTTAGGAACCGCTGAAGGCTCTAGGGAATAAAGATGGAATGACTTCTAATTTTAGGTCCGTATGGTTTGAAATACTTGCACACAAACCGCACGAAAGTGTTCTGGAAATCTCGTCCCAAAACAGGACGTTTAGTAATTCTAAATGGGACTACAGGATGAAAAACAATAGTTTTGGTAGTTAAAGTTTGAGATTCGATGGTGCCGTAGATCCGTTTGGTCTTCAGGTGTTACGAGCCACACCCATGTCTAGCTAGAATAGTGTGTCAGGCTCAAGCTAGAGAAGAAACGGGGAACAAACTGATGAAAGAATTATCATACCGAGGGAATTCACTCAAAACTAACAAAAATGATAACGTGCTCCGACTGGAGCGGTTTAGGAACTGCTGGAAGGCTCTAGGGGAATAAAGATGGAATGACTTCTAATTTTTAGGTCTATATGGTTTGAAATACTTGCACACGAACCGCACGAAAGGGTTCCTGGAAATCTCGGCCCAAAAAAGGAAGTTTAGTAATTCTAAATGGGACAACAGGATGAAAAACAATAGTTTTGGCAGTTAAAGTTTGAGATTCGATGGTGCCGTATATCCGTTTGGTCATCAGGTGTTACGAGCCACACCCATGTCTAGCAAGAATAGTGTGTCAAGAACATGCTAGAGAAGAAACAGGGAACAAACTGATGAAAGAATTATCATACCGAGGGAATTCACTCAAAACTAACAGGAATGATAACGCGTTCAATCGGAGAGGTTTAGGACCTGCCGAAGGCTCTAGGGAATAAAGATGGAATGACTTCTAATTTTAGGTCTCAGATGGTTTGAAATACTTGCACACAAACCGCACTAAAGCGCTTCTCGGAAATCTCGCCCAAAAAGGACATTCAAGAATTCTAAAAGGGACTACAGGATGAAAACAAGAGTTTTGGTAGTTAAAGTTTGAGATTCGATGGTGCCGAGATCCGCTTGGTCATCAGTGTTACGAGCCACACCCATGTGTAGCTAGAATAGTGTGTCGTGCTCAAAGCTAGAGAAGAAACGGGAACAAACTGATGAAAGAATTATCATACCGAGGGAATTCACCAAAACTAACAAGAAGATAACGGTTCAATCGAGCTGTTTAGGAACCGATGTAAGGCTCTAGGGGAATAAAGATAGAATGACTTCTAATTTTAGGTTCATATGATTTGAAATACTTGCACACAAACCCCGAGAAAGTGTTGCTGAAAATCTCGCCCAAAAAGGACGCTTAATAATTCTAAAAGGGACTACAGGATGAAAACAAGAGTTTTGGTAGTTAAAGTTTGAGATTCGATGGTGCCGAGATCCGCTTGGTCATCAGTGTTACGAGCCACACCCATGTCTAGCTAGAATAGTGTGTCGTGCCTAGGCTAGAGAAGAAACGGGAACAAACTGATGAAAGAATTATCATACCGAGGAAATTCACCGTAACTAACAAGAATGATAACGTGTTCACTAGAGCGGTTTAGGAACCGCCGAAGGCTCTAGGGAATAAAGATGGAATGACTTCTAATTTTTAGGTCCGTATGGTTTGAAATACTTGCACACAAACCGCACGAAAGCTGCCTCGGAAATCTCGCCCAAAAAGGACGCTTAGTAATTCTAAATGGGACTACAGGATGAAAACAATAGTTTTGGTAGTTAAAGTTTGAGATTCGATGGTGCCGAGATCCGCTTGGTCATCAGTGTTACGAGCCACACCCATGTCTAGCAAGAATAGTGTGTTAGGCTCAAAGCTAGAGAAGAAACGGGAACAAACTGATGAAAGAATTATCATACCGAGGGAATTCACCGTAACTAACAAGAATGATAACGGTTCAATCGGAGCGGTTTAGGAACCGCTGGAAGGCTCTAGGGAATAAAGATGGAATGACTTCTAATTTTAGGTCCATATGGTTTGAAATACTTGCACACAAACCGCATTTAAAGGGTTCCCGGAAATCTCGCCCAAAAAGGACGCTTAGTAATTCTAAATGGGACAACAGGATGAAAAACAATAGTTTTGGCAGTTAAAGTTTGAGATTCGATGGTGCCGTATATCCATTTGGTCATCAGGTGTTACGAGCCACACCCATGTCTAGCTAGAATAGTGTGTCAAAAACATGCTAGAGAAGAAACGGGGAACAAACTGATGAAAGAATTATCATACCGAGGGAATTCACTCAAAACTAACAAGAATGATAACGTGCTCCGACTGGAGAGGTTTAGGACCTGCTGGAAGGCTCTAGGGGAATAAAGATGGAATGACTTCTAATTTTTAGGTCCGTATGGTTTGAAATACTTGCACACAAACCGCACCAAAGCGTTCCTGGAAATCTCGGCCCAAAAAAGGACATTCAGTAATTCTAAAAGGGACTACAGGATGAAAAACAAGAGTTTTGGTAGTTAAAGTTTGAGATTCGATGGTGCCGTAGATCCGTTTGGTCATCAGGTGTTACGAGCCACACCCATGTCTAGCTAGAATAGTGTGTCGCTCAAAGCTAGAGAAGAAACGGGAACAAACTGATGAAAGAATTATCATACCGAGGGAATTCACCAAAACTAATAAGAATGATAACGGTTCGATCGAGCTGTTTAGGAACCGATGAAGGCTCTAGGGGAATAAAGATGGAATGACTTCTAATTTTAGGTCCATATGATTTGAAATACTTGCACACAAACCCCGAGAAAGTGTTGCTGAAAATCTCGCCCAAAAAGGACGCTTAATAATTCTAAAAGGGACTACAGGATGAAAACAAGAGTTTTGGTAGTTAAAGTTTGAGATTCGATGGTGCCGAGATCCGCTTGGTCATCAGTGTTACGAGCCACACCCATGTCTAGCTAGAATAGTGTGTCGCTCAAAGCTAGAGAAGAAACGGGAACAAACTGATGAAAGAATTATCATACCGAGGAAATTCACCGTAACTAACAAGAATGATAACGTGTTCACTAGAGCGGTTTAGGAACCGCTGGAAGGCTCTAGGGGAATAAAGATGGAATGACTTCTAATTTTAGGTCCGTATGGTTTGAAATACTTGCACAAAACCGCACGAAAGCTGCTCTTAGAAATCTCGCCCAAAAAGGACGCTTAGTAATTCTAAATGAGACTACAGGAGGAAAAACAATAGTTTTGGTAGTTAAAGTTTGAGATTCGATGGTGCCGTAGATCCGTTTGGTCATCAGGTGTTACGAGCCAGACCCATGTCTAGCTAGAATAGTGTGCTAGGCTCGGGCTAGAGAAGAAACGGGGAACAAACTGATGAAAGAATTATCATACCGAGGGAATTCACTCAAAACTAACAAGAATGATAACGTGTTCGACCGAGCGGTTTAGGAACCGCCGAAGGCTCTAGGGAATAAAGATGGAATGACTTCTAATTTTAGGTCCATATGATTCAAATACTTGCACAGAAACCACGAGAAAGTGTTGCTGGAAATCTCGGCCCAAAAAAGGACGTTTAATAATTCTAAAAGGGACTACAGGATGAAAAACAAGAGTTTTGGCAGTTAAAGTTTGAGATTCGATAGTGCCGTAGATCCGTTTGGTCATCAGTGTTACGAGCCACACCCATGTCTAGCTAGAATAGTGTGTCGCTCAAAGCTAGAGAAGAAACGGGGAACAAACTGATGAAAGAATTATCATACCAAGGGAATTCACTCAGAACTAACAAGAATGATAACTTGCTCCAACTAGAGCGGTTTAGGAACTGCTGGAAGGTTCTAGGGGAATAAAGATGGAATGACTTCTAATTTTTAGGTCCAGATGGTTTGAAATACTTGCACACAAACCGCACTAAAGCTGCCTCGGAAATCTCGCCCAAAAAGGACGCTTAGTAATTCTAAATGGGACTACATGATGAAAACAATAGTTTTGTTAGTTAAAGTTTGAGATTCGATGGTGCCGAGATCCGCTTGGTCATCAGTGTTACGAGCCACACCCATGTGTAGCTAGAATAGTGTGTCGCCAAGCTAGAGAAGAAACGGGAACAAACTGATGAAAGAATTATCATACCGAGGGAATTCACCGTAACTAACAAGAATGATAACGCGTTCGAGTGGAGCGGTTTAGGAACCGCCGGAAGGCTCTAGGGAATAAAGATGGAATGACTTCTAATTTTAGGTCCGTATGGTTTGAAATACTTGCACACAAACGCCCGAAAGGGTTCCCGGAAATCTCGCCCAAAAAGGACGCTTAGTAATTCTAAATGGGACTACAGGATGAAAAACAATAGTTTTGGCGTTAAAGTTTGAGATTCGATGGTGCCAGAGATCCGCTTGGTCATCAGTGTTACGAGCCACACCCATGTCTAGCTAGAATAGTGTGTCAGGCATAGGCTAGAGAAGAAACGGGGAACAAACTGATGAAAGAATTATCATACCGAGGGAATTCACTCAAAACTAACAAGAATGATAACGTGCTCCGACTCGAGAGGTTTAGGACCTGCCGAAGGCTCTAGGGAATAAAGATGGAATGACTTCTAATTTTAGGTATGTATGGTTTGAAATACTTGCACACAAACCGCACGAAAGCGCTCTCGAAATCTCGCCCAAAAAGGACATTCAAGAATTCTAAAAGGGACTACAGGATGAAAACAAGAGTTTCGGCAGCTAAAGTTTGAGATTCGATGGTGCCGAGATCCGCTTGGTCATCAGTGTTACGAGCCACACCCATGTCTAGCTAGAATAGTGTGTCGCTCAAAGCTAGAGAAGAAACGGGAACAAACTGATGAAAGAATTATCATACCGAGGGAATTCACCAAAACTAACAAGAATGATAACGTGTTCGATCGAGCGGTTTAGGAACCGCCGAAGGCTCTAGGGGAATAAAGATGGAATGACTTCTAATATTTAGGTCCATATGATTTGAAATACTTGCACACAAACCCCGAGAAAGTGTTGCTAGAAATCTCGTCCCAAAAAAGGACGTTTAGTAATTCTAAATGAGACTACAGGAGGAAAACAATAGTTTTGGTAGTTAAAGTTTGAGATTCGATGGTGCCGAGATCCGCTTGGTCATCAGTGTTACGAGCCACACCCATGTCTAGCTAGAATAGTGTTTTAGGCTCAGGCTAGAGAAGAAACGGGGAACAAACTGATGAAAGAATTATCATACCGAGGAAATTCACCAAAACTAACAAGAATGATAACGGTTCGATCGAGCGGTTTAGGAACCGCCGAAGGCTCTAGGGAATAAAGATGGAATGACTTCTAATTTTAGGTCCATATGATTCAAATACTTGCACACAAACCACGAAAAGTGTTGCTGGAAATCTCGCCCAAAAAGGACGCTTAATAATTCTAAAAGGGACTAAAGGATGAAAACAAGAGTTTTGGCAGTTAAAGTTTGAGATTCGATGGTGCCGAGATCCGCTTGGTCATCAGTGTTACGAGCCACACCCATGTCTAGCTAGAATAGTGTGTCAAGCTCAAAGCTAGAGAAGAAACGGGAACAAACTGATGAAAGAATTATCATACCGAGGGAATTCACCAAAACTAACAAGAATGATAACGTGTTCACTCGAGAGGTTTAGGACCTGCTGGAAGGCTCTAGGGAATAAAGATGGAATGACTTCTAATTTTAGGTCCAGATGGTTTGAAATACTTGCACACAAACCGCACGAAAGCTGCTCTCGGAAATCTCGCCCAAAAAGGACGCTTAGTAATTCTAAAAGGGACTACAGGATGAAAAACAAGAGTTTTGGCAGTTAAAGTTTGAGATTCGATGGTGCCATAGATCCGTTTGGTCATCAGGTGTTACGAACCAGACCCATGTCTAGCTAGAATAGTGTTTTAGGCTCAGGCTAGAGAAGAAACGGGAAACAAACTGATGAAAGAATTATCATACCGAGGGAATTCACTCAAAACTAACAAGAATGATAATGTGCTCCGACTAGAGCGGTTTAGGAACTGCTGGAAGGCTGTAGGGGAATAAAGATGGAATGACTTCTAATTTTTAGGTCCATATGATTCGAAATACTTGCACAGAAACCACGAGAAAGTGTTGCTGGAAATCTCGGCCCAAAAAAGGACGTTTAATAATTCTAAAAGGGACTACAGGATGAAAAACAAGAGTTTTGGCAGTTAAAGTTTGAGATTCGATGGTGCCGTAGATCCGTTTGGTCATCAGGTGTTACGAGCCACACCCATGTCTAGCTAGAATAGTGTGTCGTGCTCAAAGCTAGAGAAGAAACGGGAACAAATTGATGAAAGAATTATCATACCAAGGGAATTCACCGTAACTAACAAGAATGATAACTTGTTCGACTAGAGCGGTTTAGGAACTGCTGAAGGTTCTAGGGAATAAAGATGGAATGACTTCTAATTTTAGGTCCAGATGGTTTGAAATACTTGCACACAAACCGCACTAAAGCTGCCTCGGAAATCTCGCCCAAAAAGGACGCTTAGTAATTCTAAATGGGACTACATGATGAAAAACAATAGTTTTGGTAGTTAAAGTTTGAGATTCGACGGTGCCGAGATCCGCTTGGTCATCAGTGTTACGAGCCACACCCATGTCTAGCTAGAATAGTGTGTCGCTCAAGCTAGAGAAGAAACGGGAACAAACTGATGAAAGAATTATCATACCGAGGGAATTCACCGTAACTAACAAGAATGATAACGCGTTCGATCGAGCGGTTTAGGAACCGCCGAAGGCTCTAGGGAATAAAGATGGAATGACTTCTAATTTTTAGGTCCGTATGGTTTGAAATACTTGCACACGGTTACCAAAGGGTTCCCGGAAATCTCGCCCAAAAAGGACGCTTAGTAATTCTAAATGGGACTACAGGATGAAAACAATAGTTTTGGCGCTAAAGTTTGAGATTCGATGGTGCCATAGATCCGCTTGGTCATCAGTGTTACGAGCCACACCCATGTCTAGCTAGAATAGTGTGTCGTGCAAAGCTAGAGAAGAAACGGGAACAAACTGATGAAAGAATTATCATACCGAGGGAATTCACCAAAACTAACAAGAATGATAACGTGTTCACTCGAGAGGTTTAGGACCCGCCGAAGGCTCTAGGGAATAAGATGGAATGACTTCTAATTTTTAGGTCCGTATGGTTTGAAATACTTGCACACAAACCGCACGAAAAGCTGCCTCGAAATCTCGCCCAAAAAGGACATTCAAGAATTCTAAAAGGGACTACAGGATGAAAATCAAGAGTTTTGGCAGCTAAAGTTTGAGATTCGATGGTGCCGAGATCCGCTTGGTAATCAGTGTTACGAGCCACACCCATGTCTAGCTAGAATAGTGTGTCGCTCAAAGCTAGAGAAGAAACGGGAACAAACTGATGAAAGAATTATCATACCGAGGGAATTCACCAAAACTAACAAGAATGATAACGTGTTCGATCGAGCGGTTTAGGAACCGCTGAAGGCTCTAGGGAATAAAGATGGAATGACTTCTAATTTTAGGTCCGTATGATTTGAAATACTTGCACACAAACCCCGAGAAAGTGTTGCTAGAAATCTCGCCCAAAAAGGACGCTTAATAATTCTAAAAGGGACTACAGGATGAAAACAAGAGTTTTGGCAGCTTAAAGTTTGAGATTCGATAGTGCCGAGATCCGCTTGGTCATCAGTGTTACGAGCCACACCCATGTCTAGCTAGAATAGTGTGTCGCTCAAAGCTAGAGAAGAAACGGGAACAAACTGATGAAAGAATTATCATACCGAGGGAATTCACCGTAACTAACAAGAATGATAACTTGTTCGACTAGAGCGGTTTAGGAACCGCTGAAGGTTCTAGGGAATAAAGATGGAATGACTTCTAATTTTAGGTCCAGATGGTTTGAAATACTTGCACACAAACCGCACTAAAGCTGCTCTCGAAATCTCGCCCAAAAAGGACGCTTAGTAATTCTAAATGGGACAACAGGATGAAAAACAATAGTTTTGGCAGTTAAAGTTTGAGATTCGATGGTGCCGAGAGATCCGCTTGGTCATCAGTGTTACGAGCCACACCCATGTCTAGCTAGAATAGTGTTTTAGGCTCAAAGCTAGAGAAGAAACGGGAACAAACTGATGAAAGAATTATCATACCGAGGGAATTCACCAAAACTAACAAGAATGATAACGTGTTCGATCGAGCGGTTTAGGAACCGATGAAGGCTCTAGGGGAATAAAGATGGAATGACTTCTAACTTTTAGGTCCATATGATTTGAAATATTTGCACACAAACCCCGAGAAAGTGTTGCTGAAAATCTCGCCCAAAAAGGACGCTAATAATTCTAAAAGGGACTACAGGATGAAAACAAGAGTTTTGGCAGTTAAAGTTTGAGATTCGATGGTGCCGAGATCCGCTTGGTCATCAGTGTTACGAGCCACACCCATGTCTAGCTAGAATAGTGTGTCGTGCTCAAAGCTAGAGAAGAAACGGGAACAAACTGATGAAAGAATTATCATACCGAGGGAATTCACCGTAACTAACAAGAATGATAACGCGTTCACTAGAGCGGTTTAGGAACCGCTGAAGGCTCTAGGGAATAAAGATGGAATGACTTCTAATTTTTAGGTCCGTATGGTTTGAAATACTTGCACAACCGCACGAAAGCTGCTCTTGAAATCTTGTCCCAAAAAGGACGCTTAGTAATTCTAAATGAGACTACAGGAGGAAAACAATAGTTTTGGTAGTTAAAGTTTGAGATTCGATGGTGCCGAGATCCGCTTGGTCATCAGTGTTACGAGCCACACCCATGTCTAGCTAGAATAGTGTTTAGGCTCAAAGCTAGAGAAGAAACGGGAACAAACTGATGAAAGAATTATCATACCGAGGGAATTCACCAAAACTAACAAGAATGATAACGTGTTCGATCGAGCGGTTTAGGAACCGCCGGAAGGCTCTAGGGGAATAAAGATGGAATGACTTCTAATTTTAGGTCCATATGATTGAAATACTTGCACACAAACCACGAGAAAGTGTTGCTGGAAATCTCGCCCAAAAAGGACGCTTAATAATTCTAAAAGGGACTACAGGATGAAAACAAGAGTTTTGGCAGCTTAAAGTTTGAGATTCGATGGTGCCGAGATCCGCTTGGTCATCAGTGTTACGAGCCACACCCATGTCTAGCTAGAATAGTGTGTCGCTCAAAGCTAGAGAAGAAACGGGAACAAATTGATGAAAGAATTATCATACCAAGGAATTCACCGTAACTAACAAGAATGATAACTTGTTCGACTAGAGCGGTTTAGGAACCGCTGGAAGGTTCTAGGGAATAAAGATGGAATGACTTCTAATTTTAGGTCCAGATGGTTTGAAATACTTGCACACAAACCGCACTAAAGCTGCTCTCGGAAATCTCGCCCAAAAAGGACGCTTAGTAATGCTAAATGGGACTACAGGATGAAAAACAATAGTTTTGGCAGTTAAAGTTTGAGATTCGATGGTGCCGCTTATCCGCTTGGTCATCAGTGTTACGAGCCACACCCATGTCTAGCTAGAATAGTGTGTCGTGCAAAGCTAGAGAAGAAACGGAGAACAAACTGATGAAAGAATTATCATACCGAGGGAATTCACCAAAACTAACAAGAATGATAATGTGTTCGATCGAGCGGTTTAGGAACCGCCGAAGGCTCTAGGGGAATAAAGATGGAATGACTTCTAATTTTAGGTCCATATGATTCAAATACTTGCACACAAACCACGAAAGTGTTGCTGGAAATCTCGCCCAAAAAAGGACGCTAATAATTCTAAAAGGGACTACAGGATGAAAAACAAGAGTTTTGGCAGCTTAAAGTTTGAGATTCGATAGTGCCGAGATCCGCTTGGTCATCAGTGTTACGAGCCACACCCATGTCTAGCTAGAATAGTGTGTCGCTCAAAGCTAGAGAAGAAACGGGAACAAATTGATGAAAGAATTATCATACCAAGGGAATTCACCGTAACTAACAAGAATGATAACTTGTTCGACTAGAGCGGTTTAGGAACCGCTGAAGGTTCTAGGGAATAAAGATGGAATGACTTCTAATTTTTAGGTCCAGATGGTTTGAAATACTTGCACACAAACCGCACTAAAGCTGCTTCGGAAATCTCGCCCAAAAAGGACGCTTAGTAATTCTAAATGGGACTACATGATGAAAACAATAGTTTTGGTAGTTAAAGTTTGAGATTCGATGGTGCCGAGATCCGCTTGGTCATCAGTGTTACGAGCCACACCCATGTGTAGCTAGAATAGTGTGTCGTGCTCAAGCTAGAGAAGAAACGGGAACAAACTGATGAAAGAATTATCATACCGAGGGAATTCACCGTAACTAACAAGAATGATAACGGTTCATCGGAGCGGTTTAGGAACCGCTGGAAGGCTCTAGGGAATAAAGATGGAATGACTTCTAATTTTAGGTCCGTATGGTTTGAAATACTTGCACACAAACGCCCGAAGGGTTCCCGGAAATCTCGCCCAAAAAGGACGCTTAGTAATTCTAAATGGGACTACAGGATGAAAACAATAGTTTTGGCAAGCTAAAGTTTGAGATTCGATGGTGCCGAGATCCGCTTGGTCATCAGTGTTACGAGCCACACCCATGTCTAGCTAGAATAGTGTGTCGCAAGGCTAGAGAAGAAACGGGAACAAACTGATGAAAGAATTATCATACCGAGGGAATTCACCAAAACTAACAAGAATGATAACGTGTTCACCGAGAGGTTTAGGACCTGCTGGAAGGCTCTAGGGAATAAAGATGGAATGACTTCTAATTTTAGGTCCAGATGGTTTGAAATACTTGCACACAAACCGCACGAAAGCTGCCTCCTGGAAATCTCGCCCAAAAAGGACATTCATTAATTCTAAAAGGACTACAGGATGAAAAACAAGAGTTTTGGCAAAAAGTTTGAGATTCGATGGTGCCGTAGATCCGCTTGGTAATCAGTGTTACGAGCCACACCCATGTCTAGCTAGAATAGTGTGTCGTGCTCAAAGCTAGAGAAGAAACGGGAACAAACTGATGAAAGAATTATCATACCGAGGGAATTCACCAAAACTAACAAGAATGATAACGTGTTCGATCGGAGCGGTTTAGGAACCGCTGAATGCTCTAGGGAATAAAGATGGAATGACTTCTAATATTTAGGTCCATATGATTTGAAATACTTGCACACAAACCCCGAGAAAGTGTTGCTAGAAATCTCGCCCAAAAAGGACGCTAATAATTCTAAAAGGGACTACAGGATGAAAACAAGAGTTTTGGCAGCTAAAGTTTGAGATTCGATAGTGCCGAGATCCGCTTGGTCATCAGTGTTACGAGCCACACCCATGTCTAGCTAGAATAGTGTGTCGTGCTCAAAGCTAGAGAAGAAACGGGAACAAACTGATGAAAGAATTATCATACCGAGGGAATTCACCGTAACTAACAAGAATGATAACGTGTTCACTAGAGCGGTTTAGGAACCGCCGAAGGCTCTAGGGGAATAAAGATGGAATGACTTCTAATTTTTAGGTCCAGATGGTTTGAAATACTTGCACACAAACCGCACCGTTGCCTCGGAAATCACGCCCAAAAAGGACGCTAGTAATTCTAAATGGGACTACATGATGAAAACAATAGTTTTGGCAGCTTAAAGTTTGAGATTCGATGGTGCCGAGATCCGCTTGGTCATCAGTGTTACGAGCCACACCCATGTCTAGCTAGAATAGTGTGTCGCTCAAAGCTAGAGAAGAAACGGAGAACAAACTGATGAAAGAATTATCATACCGAGGGAATTCACTCAAAACTAACAAGAATGATAACGTGCTCCGACTGGAGAGGTTTAGGAACTGCTGGAAGGCTGTAGGGAAATAAAGATGGAATGACTTCTCATTTTTAGGTCCATATGATTTGAAATACTTGCACACAAACCCCTAGAAAGTGTTGCTAGGTATCTCGGCCCAAAAAAGGACGTTTAATAATTCTAAAAGGGACTACAGGATGAAAAACAAGAGTTTTGGCAGTTAAAGTTTGAGATTCGATAGTGCCGTAGATCCGTTTGGTCATCAGGTGTTACGAGCCACACCCATGTCTAGCTAGAATAGTGTGTTAGGCTCAGGCTAGAGAAGAAACGAGGAACAAACTGATGAAAGAATTATCATACCGAGGGAATGCACTCAGAACTAACAAGAATGATAACTTGCTCCGACTAGAGCGGTTTAGGAACTGCTGGAAGGTTCTAGGGGAATAAAGATGGAATGACTTCTAATTTTAGGTCCAGATGGTTTGAAATACTTGCACACAAACCGCACTAAAGCTGCTCTCGGAAATCTCGCCCAAAAAGGACGCTTAGTAATTCTAAATGGGACTACATGATGAAAACAATAGTTTTGTTAGTTAAAGTTTGAGATTCGATGGTGCCGAGATCCGCTTGGTCATCAGTGTTACGAGCCACACCCATGTGTAGCTAGAATAGTGTGTCGCTCAAAGCTAGAGAAGAAACGGGAACAAACTGATGAAAGAATTATCATACCGAGGGAATTCACCGTAACTAACAAGAATGATAACGTGTTCGATCGGAGGGGTTTAGGAACCGCTGGAAGGCTCTAGGGAATAAAGATGGAATGACTTCTAATTTTAGGTCCGTATGGTTTGAAATACTTGCACACAAAGCGCATTTAAAGGGTTCCTGGAAATCTCGCCCAAAAAAGGACGCTTAGTAATTCTAAATGGGAATACAGGATGAAAAACAATAGTTTTGGCAGTTAAAGTTTGAGATTCGATGGTGCCAGATATCCGCTTGGTCATCAGTGTTACGAGCAACACCCATGTCTAGCTAGAATAGTGTGTCGTGCACAGCTAGAGAAGAAACGGGAACAAACTGATGAAAGAATTATCATACCGAGGGAATTCACCAAAACTAACAAGAATGATAACGGTTCGATCGAGAGGTTTAGGACCTGCTGAAGGCTCTAGGGAATAAAGATAAAATGACTTCTAATTTTTAGGTCCAGATGGTTTGAAATACTTGCACACAAACCGCACGAAAGCGCTCCTCGGAAATCTCGCCCAAAAAGGACGCTTAATAATTCTAAAAGGGACTACATGATGAAAACAAGAGTTTTGGCAGTTAAAGTTTGAGATTCGATGGTGCCAAGATCCGCTTGGTCATCAGTGTTACGAGCCACACCCATGTCTAGCTAGAATAGTGTGTCGCTCAAAGCTAGAGAAGAAACGGGACAAACTGATGAAAGAATTATCATACCGAGGGAATTCACCAAAACTAACAAGAATGATAACGTGTTCAATCGGAGAGGTTTAGGACCTGCCGGAAGGCTCTAGGGAATAAAGATGGAATGACTTCTAATTTTAGGTCCAGATGGTTTGAAATACTTGCACACAAACCGCACGAAAGCTGCTCTCGGAAATCTCGCCCAAAAAGGACATTCAAGAATTCTAAAAGGGACTACAGGATGAAAAACAAGAGTTTTGGCAGTTAAAGTTTGAGATTCGATGGTGCCGAGATCCGCTTGGTCATCAGTGTTACGAGCCACACCCATGTCTAGCTAGAATAGTGTGTCGCTCAAAGCTAGAGAAGAAACGGGAACAAACTGATGAAAGAATTATCATACCGAGGGAATTCACCAAAACTAACAAGAATGATAACGTGTTCGATCGGAGCGGTTTAGGAACCGCCGAAGGCTCTAGGGGAATAAAGATGGAATGACTTCTAATTTTAGGTCCATATGATTTGAAATACTTGCACACAAACCCCGAGAAAGTGTTGCTAGAAATCTCGCCCAAAAAGGACGCTTAATAATTCTAAAAGGGACTACAGGATGAAAACAAGAGTTTTGGCAGCTAAAGTTTGAGATTCGATAGTGCCGAGATCCGCTTGGTCATCAGTGTTACGAGCCACACCCATGTCTAGCTAGAATAGTGTGTCGCTCAAAGCTAGAGAAGAAACGGGAACAAACTGATGAAAGAATTATCATACCGAGGGAATTCACTCGTAACTAACAAGAATGATAACTTGTTCGACTAGAGCGGTTTAGGAACCGCTGAAGGTTCTAGGGAATAAAGATGGAATGACTTCTAATTTTTAGGTCCAGATGGTTTGAAATACTTGCACACAAACCGCACTAAAGCGCTCCTGGAAATCTCGCCCAAAAAGGACGCTTAGTAATTCTAAATGGGACTACATGATGAAAAACAATAGTTTTGGTAGTTAAAGTTTGAGATTCGATGGTGCCGAGATCCGCTTGGTCATCAGTGTTACGAGCCACACCCATGTGTAGCTAGAATAGTGTGTCGTGCTCAAAGCTAGAGAAGAAACGGGAACAAACTGATGAAAGAATTATCATACCGAGGGAATTCACCGTAACTAACAAGAATGATAACGCGTTCGATCGGAGGGGTTTAGGAACCGCCGGAAGGCTCTAGGGAATAAAGATGGAATGACTTCTAATTTTAGGTCCAGATGGTTTGAAATACTTGCACACAAACCGCATTTAAAGGGTTCCCGGAAATCTCGCCCAAAATAGGACGCTTAGTAATCCTAAATGGGAATACAGGATGAAAACAATAGTTTTGGCAGCTAAAGTTTGAGATTCGATGGTGCCGAGATCCGCTTGGTCATCAGTGTTACGAGCCACACCCATGTCTAGCTAGAATAGTGTGTCGTGCACAAAGCTAGAGAAGAAACGGGAACAAACTGATGAAAGAATTATCATACCGAGGGAATTCACCAAACTAACAAGAATGATAACGGTTCGATCGGAGAGGTTTAGGACCTGCTGAAGGCTCTAGGGAATAAAGATAAAATGACTTCTAATTTTAGGTCTGTATGGTTTGAAATACTTGCACACAAACCGCACGAAAGCTGCCTCGGAAATCTCGCCCAAAAAGGACGCTTAATAATTCTAAAAGGACTACATGATGAAAACAAGAGTTTTGGCAGTTAAAGTTTGAGATTCGATGGTGCCGAGATCCGCTTGGTCATCAGTGTTACGAGCCACACCCATGTCTAGCTAGAATAGTGTGTCGTGCTCAAAGCTAGAGAAGAAACGGGACAAACTGATGAAAGAATTATCATACCGAGGGAATTCACCAAAACTAACAAGAATGATAACGTGTTCAATCGAGAGGTTTAGGACCTGCCGGAAGGCTCTAGGGAATAAAGATGGAATGACTTCTAATTTTAGGTCCAGTATGGTTTGAAATACTTGCACACAAACCGCACGAAAGCTGCCTCGAAATCTCGCCCAAAAAGGACATTCAAGAATTCTAAAAGGGACTACAGGATGAAAACAAGAGTTTTGGCGCTAAAGTTTGAGATTCGATGGTGCCGTAGATCCGTTTGGTCATCAGGTGTTACGAGCCACACCCATGTCTAGCTAGAATAGTGTGTCAGGCTCAGGCTAGAGAAGAAACGGTGAACAAACTGATGAAAGAATTATCATACCGAGGGAATTCACTCAAAACTAACAAGAATGATAACGTGCTCCGACTGGAGAGGTTTAGGAACTGCTGGAAGGCTGTAGGGGAATAAAGATGGAATGACTTCTAATTTTTAGGTCCATATGATTTGAAATACTTGCACACAAACCCCGAGAAAGTGTTGCTAGAAATCTCGGCCCAAAAAAGGACGTTTAATAATTCTAAAAGGGACTACAGGATGAAAAACAAGAGTTTTGGCAGTTAAAGTTTGAGATTCGATAGTGCCGTAGATCCGTTTGGTCATCAGGTGTTACGAGCCACACCCATGTCTAGCTAGAATAGTGTGTCGCTCAAAGCTAGAGAAGAAACGGGAACAAACTGATGAAAGAATTATCATACCGAGGGAATTCACCGTAACTAACAAGAATGATAACTTGTTCGACTAGAGCGGTTTAGGAACCGCTGGAAGGTTCTAGGGAATAAAGATGGAATGACTTCTAATTTTTAGGTCCAGATGGTTTGAAATACTTGCACACAAACCGCACGAAAGCTGCCTCGGAAATCTCGCCCAAAAAAGGACGCTTAGTAATTCTAAATGGGACTACATGATGAAAAACAATAGTTTTGGTAGTTAAAGTTTGAGATTCGACGGTGCCGTAGATCCGTTTAGTCATCAGGTGTTACGAGCCACACCCATGTGTAGCTAGAATAGTGTGTCGCTCAAAGCTAGAGATGAAACGGGAACAAACTGATGAAAGAATTATCATACCGAGGGAATTCACCGTAACTAACAAGAATGATAACGTGTTCGATCGAGCGGTTTAGGAACCGCCGAAGGCTCTAGGGAATAAAGATGGAATGACTTCTAATTTTAGGTCCGTATGGTTTGAAATACTTGCACACAAACCGCACGAAAGGGTTCCCGGAAATCTCGCCCAAAAAGGACGCTTAGTAATTCTAAATGGGACTACAGGATGAAAAACAATAGTTTTGGCGTTAAAGTTTGAGATTCGATGGTGCCAGATATCCGCTTGGTCATCAGTGTTACGAGCCACACCCATGTCTAGCTAGAATAGTGTGTCGCACAAAGCTAGAGAAGAAACGGGAACAAACTGATGAAAGAATTATCATACCGAGGGAATTCACTCAAAACTAAGAAGAATGATAACGGTTCAATCGGAGAGGTTTAGGACCCGCTGGAAGGCTCTAGGGAATAAAGATGGAATGACTTCTAATTTTTAGGTCCAGATGGTTTGAAATACTTGCACACAAACCGCACGAAAGCTGCTCTCGAAATCTCGCCCAAAAAGGACGCTTAATAATTCTAAAAGGGACTACAGGTTGAAAAACAAGAGTTTTGGCGCTAAAGTTTGAGATTCGATGGTGCCAGATCCGCTTGGTCATCAGTGTTACGAGCCACACCCATGTCTAGCTAGAATAGTGTGTCGCTCAGGCTAGAGAAGAAACAGCGAACAAACTGATGAAAGAATTATCATACCGAGGGAATTCACTCAAAACTAACAAGAATGATAACGTGCTCCGACTAGAGAGGTTTAGGACCTGCTGGAAGGCTCTAGGGGAATAAAGATGGAATGACTTCTAATTTTTAGGTCCGTATGGTTTGAAATACTTGCACACAAACCGCCCGAAAGTGTTCCTGGAAATCTCGGCCCAAAAAAGGACATTCAAGAATTCTAAAAGGACTACAGATGAAAACAAGAGTTTTGGCAGTTAAAGTTTGAGATTCGATGGTGCCGTAGATCCGTTTGGTCATCAGGTGTTACGAGCCACACCCATGTCTAGCTAGAATAGTGTGTCAGGCTCAGGCTAGAGAAGAAACGGCGAACAAACTTATGAAAGAATTATCATACCGAGGGATTTCACTCAAAACTAACAAAAATGATAACGTGCTCCGACTGGAGAGGTTTAGGACCTGCTGGAAGGCTCTAGGGCAATAAAGATTGAATGACTTCTAATTTTTAGGTCCGTATGGTTTGAAATACTTGCACACAAACCGCACGAAAGCGTTCCTGGAAATCTCGGCCCAAAAAAGGACATTCAGTAATTCTAAAAGAGACTACAGGATGAAAAACAAGAGTTTTGGCAGTTAAAGTTTGAGATTCGATGGTGCCGTAGATCCGTTTGGTCATCAGGTGTTACGAGCCACACCCATGTCTAGCTAGAATAGTGTGTCAGGCTCAAGCTAGAGAAGAAACGAGGAAGAAACTGATGAAAGAATTATCATACCGAGGGAATTCACTCAAAACTAACAAGAATGATAACGTGCTCCGATTGGAGCGGTTTAGGAACTGCTGGATGGCTGTAGGGGAATAAAGATGGAATGACTTCTAATTTTTAGGTCCATATGATTTGAAATACTTGCACACAAACCCCGAGAAAGTGTTGCTGGAAATCTCGCCCAAAAAGGACGCTTAATAATTCTAAAAGGGACTACAGTGATGAAAAACAAGAGTTTTGGCGTTAAAGTTTGAGATTCGATGGTGCCGTAGATCCGCTTGGTCATCAGTGTTACGAGCCACCCCATGTCTAGCAAGAATAGTGTGTCGCTCAAAGCTAGAGAAGAAACGAGGAACAAAGTGATGAAAGAATTATCATACCGAGGGAATTCACCGTAACTAACAAGAATGATAATGTGTCTACCACAGCGGTTTAGGAACCGCTGGAAGGCTCTAGGGAATAAAGATGGAATGACTTCTAATTTTAGGTCCGTATGGTTTGAAATACTTGCACACGCATCACCGCACGAAAGCTGCTCTCGGAAATCATCCCAAAAAAGGATGTTTAGTAATTCTAAATGGGACTACAGGATGAAAAACAATAGTTTTGGTAGTTAAAGTTTGAGATTCGATGGTGTCGAGATCCGCTTGGTCATCAGTGTTACGAGCCACACCCATGTCTAGCTAGAATAGTGTGTCGCTCAAAGCTAGAGAAGGAACAGGAACAAACTGATGAAAGAATTATCATACCAAGGGAATTCACTCAAAACTAACAAGAATGATAAAGTGCTCCGACTGGAGCGGTTTAGGAACTGCTGGAAGGCTGTAGGGGAATAAAGATGGAATGACTTCTAATTTCTAGGTCCATATGATTTGAAATACTTGCACACAAACCCCGACAAAGTGTTGCTGGAAATCTCGGCCCAAAAAAGGACGTTTAATAATTCTAAAAGGGACAATAGGATCAAAAACAAGAGTTTTGGCAGTTAAAGTTTGAGATTCGATAGTGCTGTAGATCCGTTTGGTCATCAGGTGTTACGAGCCACACCCATGTCTAGCTAGAATAGTGTGTCAGGCTCAGGCTAGAGAAGAAACGAGGAACAAACTGATGAAAGAATTATCATACCGAGGGAATTCACTCAGAACTAACAAGAATGATAACTTGTTCGACTAGAGCAGTTTAGGAACTGCTGAAGGTTTTAGGGAATAAAGATGGAATGACTTCTAATTTTAGGTCCGTATGGTTTGAAATACTTGCACACAAACCGCACGAAAGCTGCTCCTCGGAAATTTCGCCCAAAAAGTACGCTTAGTAATTCTAAATGGGACTACAGGATGAAAAACAATAGTTTTGGTAGTTAAAGTTTGAGATTCGATGGTGCCGAGATCCGCTTTGGTCATCAGTGTTACGAGCCACACCCATGTCTAGCTGGAATAGTGTGCCGTGCTCAAAGCTTGAGAAGAAACGGGAACAAACTGATGAAAGAATTATCATACCGAGGGAATTCACCGTAACTAACAAGAATGATAACTTGCTCGACTAGAGCGGTTTAGGAACCATCGGAAAGTTCTAGGGAATAAAGATGGAATGACTTCTAATTTTTAGGTCCGTATGGTTTGAAATACTTGCACACAAACCGCACTAAAGCTGCCTCGGAAATCTCGCCCAAAAAGGACGCTTAGTAATTCTAAATGGGACTACAGGATGAAAAACAATAGTTTTGGTAGTTAAAGTTTGAGATTCGATGGTGCCGTAGATCCGCTTGGTCATCAGTGTTACGAGCCACACCCATGTGTAGCTAGAATAGTGTGTCGTGCTCAAAGCTAGAGAAGAAACGGGAACAAACTGATGAAAGAATTATCGCATCGAGGGAATTCACCGTAACTAACAAGAATGATAACGTGTTCAATCGAGCGGTTTAGGAACCGCTGGAAGGCTCTAGGGAATAAACATGGAATGACTTCTAATTTTAGGTACGTATGGTTTGAAATACTTGCACACGGCGCATTTAAAGGGTTCCCGGAAATCTCGCCCAAAAAGGACGCTTAGTAATTCTAAATGGGACTACAGGATGAAAACAATAGTTTTGGCAGTTAAAGTTTGAGATTCGATGGTGCCGTATATCCGTTTGGTCATCAGGTGTTACGAGCCACACCCATGTCTAGCTATAATAGTGTGTCAGGCACAGGCTAGAGAAGAAACGGGGAACAAACTGATCAAAGAATTATCATACCGAGGGAATTCACTCAAACTAACAAGAATGATAACGTGCTCCGACTGGAGAGGTTTAGGACCTGCTGGAAGGCTCTAGGGGAATAAAGATGGAATGACTTCTAATTTTTAGGTCCGTATGGTTTGAAATACTTGCACACAAACCACACGAAAGCGTTCCTGGAAATCTCGGCCCAAAAAAGGACATTCAGTAATTCTAAAAGGGACTACAGGATGAAAAACAAGAGTTTTGGCAGTTAAAGTTTGAGATTCGATGGTGCCGTAGATCCGTTTGGTCATCAGTGTTACGAGCCACACCCATGTCTAGCTAGAATAGTGTGTCGCTCAAAGCTAGAGAAGAAACGGCGAACAAACTGATGAAAGAATTATCATACCGAGGGAATTCACTCAAAACTAACAAGAATGATAACGTGCTCCGACTGGAGCGGTTTAGGAACTGCTGGAAGGCTGTAGGGGAATAAAGATGGAATGACTTCTAATTTTTAGGTCCATATGATTTGAAATACTTGCACACAAACCCCGATAAAGTGTTGCTGGAAATCTCGGCCCAAAAAAGGACGTTTAATAATTCTAAAAGGGACTACAGGATGAAAAACAAGAGTTTTGGAAGTTAAAGTTTGAGAATCGATGGTGCCGAGATCCGCTTGGTCATCAGTGTTACGAGCCACCCCATGTCTAGCTAGAATAGTGTGTCGCTCAAAGCTAGAGAAGAAACGAGGAACAAACTGATGAAAGAATTATCATACCGAGGGAATTCACCGTAACTAACAAGAATGATAACGCGTTCACTAGAGCGGTTTAGGAACTGCTGGAAGGCTCTAGGGAATAAAGATGGAATGACTTCTAATTTTAGGTCCGTATGGTTTGAAATACTTGCACACAAACCGCACGAAAGCGCTCTCGAAATCTTGTCCCAAAAAAGGACGTTTAGTAATTCTAAATGGGACTACAGGATGAAAAACAATAGTTTTGGTAGTTAAAGTTTGAGATTCGATGGTGCCGTAGATCCGTTTGGTCATCAGGTGTGTCGGGGAAGCTGATCGTGACCCACGAACACCTATGGGACCTGGCGGACCGAGTCCCTTTTGGTTCGGAGGGGGGCGGAGATTGCACGAAGAGCAGATCGAGGCGATGCACACGAGCAGTTTACCCAGCTTCGGAGCTCTCCGGAGAGATAATACTCCTACTGCTGCTTATCTGATTATCTTGTGTTCTTGCTAGGGAGCAATGGGAGCTACAAAACCTAGCTTGAATGTCTCTCGTCTCGAATGAGTCGAATCATAATCGAGCCGAACCTTTCTACGCTGCACATGGGCCTCCTTTATAGGCTCAAGGGTCTCCGGCAGTGGCAACGAGATGAGGGTACAAATGGAAAACAGTAGTTGGTACACCGACTTGTACAAAGGTATGCAAGGCATTATACCTAACTCGACGGCAAGGGACAAGATCAATAATGCCCGCCCCTCGCCGCCAAACAAAGGCAACAGGGACCGCTGGCGCACCACCGCTTGCCACGATGGTAAGCTTGTCACGCCGCTTATCGCTGCTCCTCGCTGGCCGACAGCCTCTTGACACGCACGCCGAATGGCCCCATGGCGACATCGCTGGTGGATGAGCTGGAGCGAGATGAAGAGAGGTTGCTCGCCGCGAAAGAACCTTGCCGCTGCTGAATCTTTGTCGCGCCGGTAGCTTGTCGCCACTGCCTTCCCGCAAGCTCCTCTTGCCGGGGTCTTGTTTCTTCGTGCCTTGAGTATTCTTCCGGCAAGCTCCTCTTGCCGGGCCTTGAATACTTTGTTCTTGAATGGCTCCAAAGGAGCCGCCGAGGACCTTGGTGGTCACTAGGCAAGCCTTGCCGCTGGTGCTACAACTGCCGCGGCACGAAGTTCGGGATACTAGGGTACCCTACCTAGTACAATCGGACAGAGCCCCGGCCCGGGCCACACATGGTGCCGAGCGCTGTTGGGCCAGCCCAAAACAGTGCACGGGCACGCGCTGCCCAGATCACGCCATATCGCCTCGACCCACCACGCCCCTCACGAACAGCACGCCGAACATGGCGCCGTGGGAGAGATCGGGGGGCTTTTTAATTGGAAAAGCGAACGTCCGCCCTCTCTCCTCCTTATAAGCAGGGGAAACAGGGGCATGATTCCCACCTTGCCATTGCTGTCACATCTCAAAAACCACCGCCGCTCCCCCCTTCTCCTCAAGTCCGAAGAGAGCGACGCCCCGCTCCCCATCGCCACCAACGCCATCAACGCCGCTGGCCTCCACCACCTCCTCCATGGCTCGGAAGCCGACAAGGGAAGGGCGTGAAGTCGGCCGAGGCGCAGCGGCTCGCGGCGCCGCGAAGGAGCGGCCACCTTCGACCTCGCCGACGCACAGTGAGCTGCGGAGGGTACTACCTCTTCGGTCGAGGGAGACGCGGCGCACTCAAGACGAGGGTGATCTCCGCCGCGATCCGAGAAGGTTTCGCCGGGTATCCTTCTTCGCTTTTTCTATCGCGGGCTCTGCCCGCCTTTTCCGAATTCTTTTGCGACATCATGAATACCTACGCCTCCGCCTCCTTGATTTCACCCCCAACGCCGCCTCGACCATGGCGGTTTTCGCACACCTTGCGAAAAACTTTATCGGAGTCCACCCAAATGTAGCCCTCTTCCGCCACTTCTTCATGCCCCGCATTGAGAGAGGAGAGCCGCTTGTCGGAGGGATTGCTTGGATCTCCGTGATCAGCAAGAAAGAAGCGATTCGGAAGGAGAGCTTCGCAGCAAGTGGGAGGAGTGGAGAGCCGATTGGTGTTGGATCATTGAGGAAAACCCGCAGCCCTTCACAGCCCAGCGCCAAAATCCCATAGTGCGCGGCAACGATTGGAGCAACTTGGCGCCGGAGGATGCGAGGTTGAAGATTGCCGTGACCCGGATCTTGCGCCTCAGGCATGCCGGACTTACTATAGGTGCTGTTGGCGCGGATTTCCTTCGCCGCCGCATCGCTCCCTTGCAGGAAAGGAGGAGACCTGCTTGGAAGTTCCAAAACGCGGCGGACATCATGAGGCTGCGCCCGGGCCTCAACTGGAATTTCACTATCTTGGAGCTGGATGCGATGTCGCCGGAGCTGTTCAAGCTCGACCCAGATCGCCCGAGTGGTTCATGTTGCCGAGGGGGCCGCCTTTGTGCAACAACTCTTCGCTGACCGCATCCGCGGCGATGATGCCGCCAGCGATTCCCATGGGATCATTCCAACTGGGCAAGAGCCCGCCGACGACATCGCGCAACAGTTCTTCGACAGCTTGGAAGAAGTGCCGATCCGCGCCGACGAAAGCAGAAGTGGCTCACCCGCGACACCACCGACGCCGAAGCTACAGCGACGCCACCAGGCTGGAGGAGGCGGCGAAGCTGCTGCTGCCGGTGAGTTCGGGTTCACCGTGGAGGAGGCCGAGGCAGCAGAGGCGGCAAGCCTTGCCGACCGAGAGGAGCTTGCCGGGCGCGAGGAGCAGGCCGAGCCTCAAGCCGAGCCGAACGAGCCTGCCGGGGCGCCTCCACCTTCAGTGGCTTGCCGCGGAGGAGCCCGTGGCCCCGCCAAGAAGGCGCCCGCAAGACCGGGAAGTGGCGAGGCGGCGACGGGCCAACAGCCGCTCGCCGCTGCGACGCGCCCACCGCGACAAGCTCTGCTGCCGAGCGCCTCACGCTGCCACAAAGAACCGGAGCGGGCCTTCGGGACCACGGCTCCCGCACCCGCCAAGCGTCCGAGGGAGCCCACTCTTCCAGCTCGCCGCACCGGAGGTGGAACGGAATTGACTTCTCCGCCTCAGCCCGAGGAAGAAGAAGAAGAGTAAGATCTTGTCGCTGTACTTGTAATTCTTCGATTTGTTGCTTTGTCTTGTATCTGATTTGTTTCATTCTGAACTCTTTCCTTTTTCAGACGCTGGCTCGTAGAGCGTCAAGAGGGCCAAGACTCGTGGTTGTCACCGAAGACGATCCCCCCGTGGCGGCAGGAGGCGCTGCTCGAGACCCCTTGCCGGATCCGCAACCTTCCACAGAGCAGCCCCAAAGACAGCCCCCAGCCGTAAGTATTTGGTTTACTTCTTACGGTTAGGTGTGCGTGGGTGCTCTTTCTTTATTGATATCTGACTTGTTGATTTGTGTAGGAGCAGAGCAGCCTCATCAGGAGGCCCCGGAAGTCACTCCCGAAGTTCTGTCTGCTTCAACTACGCCGCCAAGGGAGAATTCTCCGGCAAGGGAGCGCTCTTCGGCATGGGAGGCCTCTCCGACAAGGGATGTTTCTCCGACAAGGGGCAGCGCAGGTGGAAACCGCGGCCACAGATCCCATCGCAGGTAATCTCCTTGCCTGAAAATTTCCCTTGGGTTCCTTTTCTTCTGTTCTTCTTTTCAACATTTGCTTGATCTTTTTTCTTTCTCGATCATCGATCCACTGCCGGAGAGCCGATGGAGACCGAGGTTGCCGGGCGAGGAGGACGCACAGGCAACAATGACGATGCCGCCAACATGGAGGAGGAGGCCGGCGCCGATGGGTCCGGCCGGGCGAGGAGGCCGCCAAGGTTGCCGGGCGCAAAGGCTGGGAGGGGTCTGTGATCGATCGACGACCCTCGAGGCCGCAGGAGCGCCAGGCGCTACGCCGACCGCCGCTCCCTCCACCACCGATGCAACACCAGGCTCCGAAGAGCCCCAGCCCGGCGCCTATCTGAAGGCCGGCGATGGTGTCTTCATCAAGATTCCATGGGCGTCGAGCTCCAGGGCGCCGGTCGAGGGAGAGACCTTCGATGAGGAGCTGCTCGCCTCCGCTGGGCTGTCGCTAGTTGACGCGCCAAGCAGCAGCAGTGGCGAGTCTGAGGAGGAGCAGCTGCTGAAGAAACTATTGTCGCTCTACCGCGCACGACAAGCTAAGCTGGAGTCCCGGGAAGCACTTGTCGCGAGGACGGGAGCTGACATGGAGAAGCGCGCAGAAGAGCTCCGGCGCGCCAACCAAGAGACCTCCGGGACGAAAGGTAAGCACGGAGCAGCTCGCTGAGCGCACGCCTTCATCCCGGAGAAGGCCGAGGTCGAGGAGCAGCAAAGGCTTGCCGCGCGAAGCTATCTCAAGAAGAGAAGGTGAGCTGGCGCAGCGGAAGATCAACCTTGACAGCTACGAGGAAGATCTTACAGCGCCAGCAATCGCTGGCGGAGCTCTCAAGGAGGCAAAGGATGCTGCCGCAGCTGCCGAGGCCGCCAAGAAGGAGTTGACGAGGGTGGCGAGCTGGAGGCCACCTCCGTAAGAGCGGCGAGGAGGTCACCGCGCTGAAGCACGAAGCGCCGAGAAGGACGCTTACACTCTTGGCGAAGTTGCAGGCCGCCGAGAAAATCAAAGAGCTCGACACCGCCAAGGACTCCAAGGCGGATCTTGAGCTGAAGCTGTCCACCCTGACGAAGACGCTGGACGGTGCCAAGGAGCGGGAAGTGGGTTTGTTGGAGAAGATCAAGGCC
The DNA here is from genome assembly GCA_021605205.1 of Aegilops longissima. Classification (NCBI taxonomy): domain Eukaryota; kingdom Viridiplantae; phylum Streptophyta; class Magnoliopsida; order Poales; family Poaceae; genus Aegilops; species Aegilops longissima. Next base: position 70,011 of record JAHIAM010001090.1, on the reverse strand, counting down.
AACGAGGAGCTGCTGGCGAATGCCACGACCGCCCATAACACCTTCAGAGAGAATGTGATGCACTGGATGGAGAGTCTTGTAGATACTGCCGCCGCCATCGACAAGGAGCTGATGGAGCTGGGGATGGTGGACCTCGGGTACTCCACCGACGAGCATCTCCAACCCAGCGCCAAGCTCAGCCTGTTCCTCAAGGGAGTGGTGACGGCTCTCCAGCGGCTCCGGGAGGAGATCCCAAAGCAGCTGGCCGACGAGTCGCGCCAGATCTGCGCAAGAGCCCACCAGAAGGTGTTGATGAAGGTGGCTTTCCGCAATCCAGGCGTCAGCTTCGCCAACATCCTCAAGTCTCTGCCGCCGACTGCGGACGTTGAAGCGCTCAAGGCCCTTGTCGCACCCATTGTGGACAGGGTGAGCGGAGTCAAGAGGGTTGATGGCGACCGCGTGGACTAGGCCGCCAAATTTATCTTTCCTTTGTCGCTGCTGATCATGTTTAGGAGATCAATTTATTAGATCTCATGCATGTTATTTTTGTAATATACTCTATCTTAGGCAATGGTTGCAATGTTATTTCCTTTACTTGATTCCTTCCTTTGTATGTTTGTGCCCTGCGCTTTTAGGGAACTTGTCGGCGCGGGCACCTTTTGTAACGCCCAATATGCGACCCTATCCAAAAGGAACTCGACGGTCCCACCAAGGATAGACCTGCATATTGAAACGCTTTTGCAAGGTGGATATCATTACATCAACATTACATAATAGATGGGGATACATACATAAGGCACAAATGCCACAAGACTACATCAACATCACATTACAAGAGATCAACATCCGACTACGGATGAAACATAAACAGAAGCTCAAACGACATCCACCCTGCTAGCCCAGGCTGCCGACCTGGAACCTATCCCCTGATCGAAGAAGAAGCAGAAGAAGAACTCCAACACGAACAAACATTGCTCTCACGTCATGAGCATCGCAAACCTGTACCTGCAACTGGTGGTGTAGTAATCTGTGAGCCACGAGGACTCAGCAATCCCATTACCATGGGTATCAAGACTAGCAAAGCTTAAGGGAAAGGAAGGGGTAAAGTGGTGAGGTTGCAGCAGCGACTAAGCATATATGAAACTTGACAGGCGGTCTACCGGTGCTATACCAAGGCCGCTTGACAAACCTCGGTCCATTCCGAGACCGTTTAACACCCGCACACGAAAAAAGGTAAAAGGGGGCGCCGGGAGACATAGGAGTGCCGGATTGCAAAACGGACAACGGGGAAAATGCTCGGATGCATGAGACGAGCACGTATGCAAAATGAAATGCGCATGATGACATGATATGAAATGCAGATGATGACATGGCAAAGAGAGACACGCAAGCACATGCCATGGCAACGACGGCGAATAACTGACGGACACCTGGCGCATCGAATCCGGGGCGTTACAACACTCCTCCACTAACAAGAGATCTCGTCCCGAGATCTTAGGACCGAGACGGAAGAGAAAAGGATGAGGTGAAACAAGAACTCAAGAGAAGAAGCAAAGAATCGAGAGCACTCGAGAAGAAGAGAGGAACGACGAGAATGACGAGAATCAAAGCTCAGGGAATCAGATAGGCTATGAAACAACTCGTTCTAACCGGAGTGGTTAGAATGAGAAAAGAACGAATAGACTGAAAGGATTTAGGCAGCACACCGGTTGAACAAGGAAAGAATTGAACAAGAACTCCACGAGATGGGATGGCGGTTGATGAGATGAAGAACGCAATGCCTCCGGAAGAATTAAAAGAATGAAATGAAAAGGACTTAGAAGGAAGGATTGAACGGAGTTGTTGAGAAAATCAACAACGAAAGAATTAGCTTGATGTGGACTTATGGATAACATCTCAAAATTATGAGGTGAACGCCGACCACAAACGGAAAAGATTAAATCGCTGATAATGGCGAAAATGCAAAACTTCACTTTAGAAGAAGATGAAGAATTATTTGCTCTTCAAGACGCGAGAAGAAAAGATACTTGAACTGCACCAACAAAATCTTGATGAACTCTTGAAGAATGAATTAAATCATGAGGAACCACCATGAAGAACTCCGGTAACAAAAGATGATGAGATACAATTGAAGGCTGGAAAGAACAAGGATTAAGCCTTGCTATGATTTAGATGGGGGTTTCGACGAGATGGCCGAAGAAATTGAACTCCGGAAAAGAAAAGATGAAAACACTTGGAACTAGAATTTATTCATTAAGAACAAACTCCGAAGGAACGGATTAATCCCTGATGAAATAAAAATAAGATTTATTGTATGCTTATCTTTCATCAAATTAAATTGATGACAAGCAATGGATCTGGCATACTACTTATTCTTCTTGAAAAAGGATAGAGAAGGGATAGCACAGAACTTGAGAAAGTCTTCATGAACCACCAGTAGAATTGAAAAGAACGAATGGATTAGAATGATAAACAAAGAAAAGAATCTTGAACGAACCACCGTAAGAATTCGGAAATGACTGACGAAAGAGGATGAATCACCGGGAAGAATTAGAAGAACAAATAAACTAGAGGGGATTTAGATGCAAAAGAACAAAGAGAGCATGAGCTGATAAAAGAACACTTGAACGAGGCACCGGGATAAATAGAGAACGATAACTGGAATGATGGCCTCCGGAAAACAACCGCTGACAAACTCCGGATGGTTGAGAAAAAAGAATATCTGACAAATGGAATAATTCGAGAGGGAAACAAGAAGCTAGAACCACGAAACTTCGAGAGAACGGACAAGATTTAGAGGAAAAACTCTTCTTCGATCTTCGAATAACGACGAGAAAACACCACCAAAATTACTGAGATACTCCGGTAGAATGAAAAACAGAGACGTTGAGCCAATAATGAAAAGAATTTGAAAAAGATCTTGGGAAGGCGTCTGACTGATGAAATTCATTCTTACGTCACACTTTGAAAAGAATAAGGAATAACTCCGGGGAAATTAGAAGAGTCAGGTAAGATCCTGGAAAAAGACCTGTGGGTTAGGGCCCACTGAAGAGATACCACCGTTGAAAAGGATTGTTGAACAGATAGATGATGCACCGGAATAATTGAAATATTTGAATGAGGTGACAACCTCGAATTAATTAGAACATAGACGAATCTCCTGAGATGTCTTGAACTCCGGAATGATAAACTGGCGAGAGGCGAACGAGCAAAGAGAACACTTGAGCCGAGGAAGAGAATATGATCAACCGAAAACTTGAATTGAGTGCACCGGAAAAAGAAAGGGATGAAGAATGACGAACAAGACGAGAATTCACCGGTTGAAATAATTTACGAAAGACTGAAGAGGCTCCACACGAATGGAATTAATGGTCGGAAGAAACTCGAACTGCGGGAATAATAGGGTGGGAGGGCGGGAAAACAAAGACAACTTGGAAGGGGGAACCGACGAACAATTTGAAGAGAAAACACCGGTTGAATTCATTGAGGAAAGAAAGCAAAGGCTTTGCACGAGTAGAAGGATACTCAATAGCGGACTCCGTTCCGAGAGGAAGAAGGAGGTGGTGGGAAAACAAGGACAACTTCGGACAAGGAAAAACAACGACGTCGGCGGAAGAACTGAGGATTGAACCCAAAGATGAAGAGGGTCGAGTCGACTTGACGAGAAATGCACCGGATAAAAGAGCTGAGGAACAACTACCGGAAAAACCAACTGCGTGATCCCTAAAGAAAATTTGAACGGGAAGAGGAGTAATTCAAAACACCTACGTCAAGAATCCTGACCAGAGCGACGAAGGGGCTGAGGAGTAAAAAGAATTCCTACTCTACGATATAACTAGACTCAGAAAATAGTTTTTTCTAGACTCAACAACGCCAAACTACACGATCAATCAAGGGGCTCCTAGGGTCGGTCGAGGCTCGATACCAACTTGTAACGCCTAATATGCACCCTATCCAAAGGAACTCGACGGTCCCACCAAGGATAGACCCAAGATATTGAAACGCTTTTGCAAGGTGGATATCATTACATCAACATTACATAATAGATGGGGATACATACATAAGGCACAAATGCCACAAGACTACATCAACATCACATTACAAGAGATCAACATCCGACTACGGATGAAACATAAACAAAGCTCAAACGACATCCACCCTGCTAGCCCAGGCTGCCGACCGAACCTATCCCCGATCAAGAAGAAGCGTAAGAAGAACTCCAACACGAACAAACATCGCCTCACGCCACGAGCATCGCAAACCTGTACCTGCAACTGGTGGTGTAGTAATCAGAGCCACGAGGACTCAAAGAATCCCATTACCATGGGTATCAAGACTAGCAAAGCTTAAGGGAAAGGAAGGGGTAAAGTGGTGAGGTTGCAGCAGCGACTAAGCATATATGGTGGCTAACATACGCAAATGAGAGCGAGAAGAGGAACAAAGGAACGGTCGTCAACTAGTAATGATCAAGAAGTGATCCTGAACTCCTACTTACGCCGACATAACCTGTAAACCGTGTTCTCCTCTCGATCAACCCCAAAAGAGACACTCACGGTTACGCACACGGTTGGTGTATTTTAGAAGAGTTTGCTTCAAGTTCACTACAACCGGATATTAACAAATTCCCATCTGCCACATAACCGCGGCACGGCTCGAAAGTTTATACCCTGCAGGGTGTCCCAACTTAGCCCATGATAAGCTCTCGCGATCAACGAAGGATATTCTTCTCCCGGAAGACCCGATCAGTCTCGAATCCCGCCACAAGACATTTCACAGCAATAAAACAAGACCAGCAAAGCCGCCGGATGTGCCGACAAATCCTGATAGGAGTCGCACGCACTCGGTCTCGTGGCACACCGGATAAGTCAAGCTATGAGTAAAACCAACCCTCGAGTTGCCCTGGTGGCCCGCAGAAGTTGCCGGTTCGACCAACACTGAAGGAGCACCGCCCGGGGGCTAAATAAAGATGACCCTCGGCCCGAAACCCATGGGAAAAGGGAATAGGTGAGGCAAATGGTAAAACCAATGTTGGGCCTTGCTGAAAAGTCTTATTCAAAGCGAACTGTCAAGGGGGTCCCATAAATCACCCGACCGCTGCTAGGGACGCAAAACCGGGAACATAATACCGATATGACGGAAACTAGGCGGCAAGAGTGGAACAAAACACTGGCATAAGGCCGAGCCTTCCACCCTTTACCAAGTATATAGATGCATTAATAATATAAGATATATTGTGATATCCCAACAAGTAAACATGTTCCAACAAGGAACAACATCTCCATGTTCCAACAAGGAACAAACTTCATCTTCACCTGCAACTAACAATGCTATAAGAGGGGCTGAGCAAAGCGGTAACATAGCCAAACAACGGTTTGCTAGGAAGGGTAACAAAGGTTAGAGGCTGACATGGCAATTAGGTAGGCTTGAGCAGCAGGCAATAGGTAGCGCAGCATAGCGATAGAACGAAGCAACTAGCATAGCAATGATAGTAGTGAGATCCAGGGTAGCGGTCATCTTGCCTGAAATCCCGCAAGGAAGAAGAACGAGTCCATGAAGAAGATGGACGGATGAAGCCGAACCAAGTGTAGACGAACGAATCCTCACGATCGCAACGAAACAGGAACTAACAAGAAGAAGCACACAACATAGTAAACACACCACCATGAACAAGACATGATGCACAAACAAGCATGATGCATGACAAAGCTACATGAAGCTACTCATGGCAAGAGATGATGCAAAACAAGAGCAACACATCAAGGCAAGTTTAAATGAGGCCGGGAACAACATATAACAATTCCGGTAAGTCCTCATATGCAAATTTCGAAATTGGTCCAGATCTGAATAAACCTTATGTTCAAGTTGTTAAACAGCAATTTAAGATGCACCACGATGATCTACACGAAATTCTAGTCAAGTTACATATAAAGTTTATTTAATTAGGAGCTGCGGTCTAGAAGATATGAGCAAAACAAGATAAGCATGGCATTGATGCAAAATGCATACAGACATCAAGAAAACACCTCAAAACAAGGATGCAACATGATAATATGAAACTACATGCAAAATCAAGCAACTTTCATATAGAGCACACTCAAAACGGAGCAATGGTTCAACACATACACATGAAACAAGATATGACCACAATCTGTCCAAAACAGCGACTAGGCATATTGCAAGCATCAAAACAACATGCTAAAGGACCTCAATATGAAAACAAAAGGCATGGACATGATGTACAGGTAAAGCATTACAAAACATGAACACTGAGCTATCTCCAGAAATCACAAGAACATGCTCAAAATGATATGGCAAGAATGCAAATAATAACAGTTTCAGACTTTAGCAGAAATAACATCAGGTTGCAATGTTTAGAGTTATGAAACAACATGTTACAGGAAATTAACATGGCAAACAAAGGCATGGCATGAATCTACTCCAAGCATAGATCAAAAGTCCCTTACTGGCCATAAGCCAAAAAGGATCAGAAAATATAGTAACACCCATGTCAATATCGAAAGTTTCGTTAACAGATTCAGCAACATGTCATGTCAAAAACTGATAACAAGTAGGCATGTTTACAAGCTCAATGCTCTCACTACAGAGCCTTATATGAAAAACTAAGCATACATACATCAAGAAGACATGGCATAGAAGACATACATGGCAAGAACAATAACATAGCATACATGGATCAACCACAACAACCTTGGCAAAATTGAATAACATGTATACAATCTGCCAGGAAACATTTGATAGCAAAAGTAGAGCTCGATTGACTCAAGCTATGGCACTCCATAATTGAAAACAAGGGCATGGATGGATAGAGTAAGACATGTTTTACAAAACATCCTTACTGAAGTATCTCAAAATATGCATGGATCTCTCGGTAGCATCAAGTTAACATTGCATCAAAATATCAGCAAAACAGGGCTGAAATCAGCAACAACAAGACACCTAGTTTGCATGCTTGTGCTAGTCACCACATAGATCACAAAAATACATGGCATACACCCCTCGAAAGATGGCATGGCATATTACAAAACACATGTAGGGCTCAAGTCCATAGGATGCACACATCAATCATGGCAAAAATGACAAAAGTGCATGTTCTGATAAAAATCAGAAACTAACATCACATAGCACTCTTCTAACAGCATTTCGGGCATGAAGATGAGCTCAAATGAAAATGATGCAGTGAGATGTAATGATCTACTCTTCGAGACGAACATTTTGACATATTACACGCGCAAAACGGAGCTACATGCACATAGATATGATGCAATGAAAATGGCACAAAATATCACATATTCGGGGACTTAGCAATTCGGGGAAGAGGAAAAAAAGGTCAACCCTGCGGGCACGCGAACCGAGGCCGATCCGGAGCTCGCCGAGCTGGTCGGATCCGACCGGGAGGAGTCCGGAGATGCGAGGGGCGCGCCACTGGCGGGCGTGGTCGGCGCGCAAGCACGCCGGCCGGAGGCGGGCGGCGGGTGCGGCGCTGCTGGGCGGCGGCGGCGCCATCGCCGGAGGCGGAGATGGCTGCGGCGGCGCCATGGCCGGAGCGGCGGGAGGTCGGGCGAGAGGCGAGAGGCCGCGGCCGGAGAGCTCCGGGCGGCGACGGGCACGGCGCTGGGCGGCGGGCGGCCACGGCGGCGCCGGGAGCGACGGGCGGCAAGGGCGGAGACCTCCGGCGAAGCGAGACGCGGGCGGGCGGCGGCGGCGGGCTCGTCCGGCCCGATGGGCTCGGCGGGCCCCGATCTGGGCCGGGAGGGCCGGCGGCGGGTGGAGAGAGAGAGAGGGGCCGGCGGGTGAGGTGGCGGCGCGGGATTGGGCGAGGCGGCGGCGCTGCTGACGTGGCGCAACGGGATTGGCCGGAGCGACGTGTCCGGCGGACATGTCCGGCGCAGATGGACATGTCCGGCGGCGCGTGGAGGAGAGGGCTAGGGTTTCATCTGCGAAAAGTTCCGCGAATTTTCGGGGGGGATCTAGTTTTATAGGTAGAGGGAGCTAGGAGAGTCCAAATGAGGTGCGGTTTTCGGCCACGCGATCGTGATCGAACGACCGAGAGCATGGAGAGGAGTTTGGTGGGTTTTGGGCCACTTTGAAAGGGGAGTTGGGCTGCAATGCAAAAGAGGCTTCATGGTTACCCGTTAACTGCTGAGTACCAAACGACCTCCAAATGATCCGAAACTTGACAGCGGTCTATCGGTGCTATACCAAGGCCGCTGACAAACCTCGTCCATTCCGAGACCGCTTAACACCCGCACAAGAAAAAGGTAAAAGGGGCGCCGGAGACATAGGAGTGCCGGATTGCAAAACGGACAACGGGAAAATGCTCGGATGCATGAGACGAACACGTATGCAAAATGAAATGCGCATGATGACATGATATGAAATGCAGATGATGACATGGCAAAGAGAGACACGCAAGCACATGACATGGCAACGACGGCGAATAACTGACGGACACCTGGCGCATCGAATCCGGGGCGTTACACCTTTGCCGCGAGCGCTGAGTGCGGAACGTCAGCAGCCTGCTGGCGATGCCGCCTCCGACAAGCAACCTTGTCGCAACTGGTTGGAGCTCACTTAAGTTGTTGAGCGGACTCGAAACAAAGTACACAAACCAGCCGCGAGTTGGTTCCTTCGCGCACAGGTTTTCCATACAAAGTACTATCGTTCGAGGAACATAACTTAAAAATTTAAAAACTGATTGCTCAAACTTTGGCAACTTAGCTTTTCTGTCGTTCGCTTCCCGGCAAGGCGATATTTCCTCGAGCGACACTTGGCGGCCCACACCATTATCTTCTCCTTCCCCCCTGGCTAATTTGTGGGCGAAGGAACCTTCCTTTCTTTTGAGAAGAAAGAAGAGAAAAGAAAGTTATGGAGCCTTGTGGCTCGTTATTTCTTACCGGGTGTGGATGCTGCACAAAATTGTAGATAACACATGCAAAAAAGGATTAAGAAAGCATGTATTTGACAAGATGTGCGCAACACATGAGCTTTACTGATGCACGGGGTCTGCGCCCGACTTTGTACAAAGGATTACATGCAACATCGGCAAGACTTGTACAAAAGGGTGGTTGACGGAACGGGTTCCGGCAACCGCGCCCTATGGGTAAAACTTACGAAGATGCTCTATATTCCACGAGTTGCTCACCGGAACGCCATCTTCGGTCTCAAGGCGGACAGCGCCAGGCCTAGTGACCCGCTTCACCCGATAAGGGCCTTCCCACTCAAGGCCAACTTGTTGGAATTCTTGGCGGACTGAACGCCCAAGAACAAGGTCGCCTTCCTCAAAACTTCGGCCTTAACTTTGCGGCTATGGTAGCGGAGCAAAGCTTGTCGGTAACGAGCAGCTCAGATAGCAGCCTCAAGACGATCCTCCACAAGGAGAAGCGCCATCTTGTCGCAGCTGCTCTTGCTCAAGCTCATCATAAGCGAGTACTGAGGTGATCCGTGATACGAAGTTCCGTGGGGAGAACTGCCTCGCTCCATAGACTAGAGCGAAGGTGTCCGCCAGCGGCTCGATTTGGCGCCGCCCGATCGACCAAAGAACCACCGACAGCTCCTCAATCCAGCTTTCTTCCGCACTTGTGCAGCCTCGCCGAAAGTTCTGGTCTTGAGTCCTCGCAGACTTCAGCGCTTGCCCTTTCGCTGACCGCTGTCCTTGGGTGAGCAATGTAAAAGGCACCTTGGCGCCAAGATCTTGGACGACATGAAGGTGCGGCTCGGAATTGTGTACCGTTGTCGGTGATGATCCGTTAGGAATCCCAAAACGGCAAACAATTGACCTCAAGAACTTGATCGATGATCGTCTGTCACCTTCCTCATCGCTTCCACTTCGGCCACTTTGTGAACTTGTCGATTGCGACGCATAAGTACTCAAAGCCCCGACAGCTCGGGAAAGGGGCCGAGGATGTCGAGCCCCTGCATCGAAAATGGCCAGGATAAAGGGATTGTCCGGAGAGCTTGAGCTGGCTGGTGTATCTGCTTGGAATGGAACCGCACGCTTCACACTTGGTTACTTGTGCAGTTGCATCCTCGAGGGCTGTCGGCCGAAGAAACCTTGCCGGAAAGCTTTGCCGGCAAGTGCTTTGCGCCAATGTGGTGACCACATATGCCTCCGTGTATCTCCGCCAACAGCTTCATTCCATCTTCCCGATGAATACACTTCAATTTCACTCCATTGAGTCTTCTTCGCATGTGATGTTGTCAACAAACTGGTACATACTTGACTGCCGGGCTACTCTTTCCGCTTCTTCTTGCTCTTCGGAAGTTCTCCGTCTCAAGGAAATGGACGATCTGTTGTGCCCATGTTGGAGCTTGCGCTCGACAACAAGAACTAAAGGCACATCTGCTGCCGCGGGAACATCAGCTTTCACGGCAAGAACCAGCAGCTCAGCCGAGCTTGATGATCCCTGCAAGCTTGCCGGAGCAAAACTTGTCGGGAGCGTCTGCTTCAACGAAACAAACCCTAGGGCTTGTCGGAGCAGAATGCTCCTCAGCGATATCTGCGTTGATTTTGGGGACCTTCTTGGCGGCGGCTTCAGGGAGCTCTGCCGGAAAGTAGTCTCCAGAAACCAACTTCCTCTTCTTGTTCTGTCCAGTTGATGGCGTTACAGTTGGTTGAGTCTGCTTGAGCACAAAAATTCCTGGTTCCACAGGTAACTTGAGTGCGGTGCACTTTGACAGGCCGTCAGCAATATCATTCTGAGCTCTTGGAACATGTTCCATTTGCAGGCCTTCAAAGTGTTCTTCTAGCTTTCTCACTTCATCAACGTAGGCTTCCATCAACGGACTCTAATCATCTTTGTTTACTTGGCGGACGACAAGTTGCGAGTCACCCTTGACAATGAGCTTCCTGATCCCAAGGTCTATCTGCATCTCGAGACCGCAAGCAAACCTTCATACTCTGTAGTATTATTTGTTGCTTGCTCCTTGGGAAAGTGCATTTGGACTATGTATTTGAGGTGCTCTCCGGTGGGTGCGATAAGAAGCACGCCGGCACCGGTGCCTTGCAGCGAGAAGGCACCATCAAAATACATCAGCCACTCTTTACTTGCTTCCTTGACGGGATACTCGCTCGAATTTCTTCATCTCGCTGGCGCCCATTCTGCTATGAACTCTGCCAAGTGCTCGCTTTGGATAGTTTAAGTGCTTTCAAACTTGAGGCCAAAGCTTGATAGCTTCCAAAGGCCCACTCGACAATCCTGCCTGTTGCTTCGGATTTTGCAATATCCTCTTCAGCGGAAAGCGAGTGACGATCTGTAATCTCATGTGCTTGGAAGTAATGGCGCAGCTTTCTCGAGGCCATGAGGAGGCCGAAAAGCAATTTCTGCACACCGTAGTACCTTGACCTAGCCCCTGAAGGGAACTGACAAAAAGTAGACCGGGCGCTGCACCATCCTTTTCGATCTTCTCGCAATCCCGCGCAGATCCGTTCTTGTCGGGACCAGAGCTTGACGGTGAAGCCCCCGCTTGTCGCTGGATGCATCCGCCGGTTGCAGTTCTCATCCGCCTCCTCTCCACTAGTAACGCAACACTAACCACTTGATTGGTTGCCGCTATGTATAGCAGCAACTTCTCTTGTGGCTTAGGTGCGATAAGTATTGGAGTGGAGGACAGTACCTCTTTAAGTCCTGCAGCGCAGCCTCCGCTTCGAGTCCATTTCATTGACCTGCCTTTTCAAAACCTTGAAAATGGCAGGGCGCTCATCGACTCCTAGAGATAAACCTGCTGAGAGCAGCCACGAACCGGCAAGTCTTCAACATCCTTGACGCGCTTTGGTGCTTCAATCTGCTCAATGGCCTTGATCTTGTCGGGATTGGCTTCAATTCCTTGCTGAGATTGAAGAACCCGAGAAGCTTGCCGGAAGGAACTCCAAACACGCACTTCTCGGGGTTGAGCTTGAGGTTGATCTTGCGCAGATTTGCAAAGGTCTCATCCAAATCTTGAACCAGAGTTGCTTTGTCCTTGCTCTTGACCACTATGTCATCCATGTAGGCTTCTACATTTCTATGCATTTGTGGCTCAAAAGCGTCATGGACTACTCTTGCAAACGTTGAACCAGCATTATTCAAACCAAAAGGCATCCGTATGAAACAGTATGTGCCACATGGTGTAATGAATGCGGTTTTCTCTTCACCCTCTTCTGCCATGAAGATCTGATGATATCCAGAGTATGCATCAAGAAACGAAAGTAAGTCACATCCAGCCGTGGAGTCAACAATCTGGTCGATACGTGGCAAGGGAAATGGGTCTTTGGGACAAGCTTTATTAACATCTGTGAAGTCAATACAAAGTCTCCATTTCCCATTTGCCTTGCGTACAACTACCGGATTGGCCAACCACGTGTGATGGAGCACTCCTCTGACAAGGCCTGCTGCTTCCAACTTCTTGATCTCTTCTGCAATGAACTCTTGGCGCTCCACTGCCTGCTTCCTGACTTTTTGCTTGAAGGGCCGCGCATGAGGACAGACAGGTAGATGGTGCTCAATTACTTTCCTGGGAACACCGGGGATGTCAGACGGTTGCCATGCAAACACATCGACATTCGCCCGCAGGAAAGCAACGAGCTCGCCTTCCTATTTAGGATCGAGAGTGGCACTGATGGTGAAGGTACCACCAGTGTCGTCCTCCTTGGCGGGCACTTTCTTGGTCTTCGGCGGAGCTGCCATTATCTTCTTGCACTTGCCGGTGGAGCTCGATGGTGCGTCCTCGACGGTAGCGCAGCACTCCGAAGAGGTGCGCTTGCCGGAGTGGGCATCATAGCTCTTGCCGGACTTGGTCTTCTTCTTCCCCCCGGGAGCTTCAGCGGCAAGTGACTTGCTTTCTGTTGCAGCTGCTGCCTCCCGGTAAATCTTGTCGGCGCAGATAAGAGCATCTTTCTTGTCGCCATGAACAGAAATGACACTTATCGGGCCGGGCATCTTGAGAAAATTGTATGTATAATGAGAGGCTGCCATGAACTTGGCGAGTGCTGGACGGCCAAGTATTCCATTGTAGGGCAATGGGAAATCAGCAACGTCGAATGTGACCCTCTCAGTCCTGAAATTTAGTTCGCTGCCAAATGTTACCGGCAACGTGATCTTCCCTTTCGGCTTGCTCCTTCCTGGGTTGATTCCTTGGAAAGTGCCAGTCTCTTCGAGCTCGCTGTCAGGGATTTGAAGCTTCTGGAGCACTGCGGAGGAGATCAGGTTTAAGCCGGCCCCGCCGTCAACTAACATCTTGGTGACCTTGAGGTTGCGGATAGTTGGTGAGACCAACATCGGCAGACACCCGACCGCAGTTATGCGATCAGGGTGGTTCTCAATATAAAAGATGATAGGCGTGCTGGACCACTTTAGAGGTCTACGTGACTCTACGGATGGTTCTGCTGCATTAACCTCCCGCATCCATTGCTTGAGTTGGCGGTGTGAGGTATGCAGAGAAGCACCACCGTCAACGCAGAGGACCTCCGTGGCTTTCTGAAACTCCTGCTCATCAGCTTCATCGTCTTCCATATCCTCATCGCCATCTTCGCTTTCATCCTTGTCGCGCCGCTGGGAGGTCTGTCTCCTGCCGCTGCTTGGCCTTGCCAAGGCGCCCTCCCCGCCGGTCTCTTCTTGCTAGTTGCCCCAAAGACCTTCCTGGGCCTTCTCCTTGTCTCGCCGCTCGTACTCAGCCTTTAGCTGTTCTACAAGCTGCTCGACCTTCTTGCAGCTCTGGAGGTCATGGCCCTTGGTGCGGTGAATCTTGCATTACTGTTTGTTGGAGCTGTCCTGCTTGTCGGCGGCAGCCACAGGCTGGCGGTCGGTGTCAGCGGCAACCACCTTGCCGGAGCCACCAACCTTGGCCTTCTTGGCGCCACCTCCATTGCCGGACTGCTCGAAAACTAGTACCTCTTTGCTTTTCTTCTTTCTGTTGTTCCACCGTCGACTCTTCTTTGCCGGGGCGGTCTCCTCACTGTCAGATCCTGCTTCTGCATTCTCTCCTGGGAGTCTTCTTCCTTCTTCGGCACGTGCACACTTGTCTGCCAAGGCATACAGCTCATCGACGCCCTGACTTTGCACATCGCCATCTCCTCCTCATCCCGCGGTTCCGACGCTCGATGAAACGCGCTGATCACCGCGGCAGGTGGACATTTGGGATGTTGTAGTGCACACGGCTGAATCTCCGGATGAACTTGCGCAGGGACTCTCCTTCCTTCCGGCGAAAGCAGGTGAAGGTCACTTCTTGGCCATGAGGTTTGTGGCCGCCGTGAAGGCGCCGACAAACCGATGGCATAGATCTGCCCAAGAAGATATGGAACTGTCCGGCAAGTGCATGAGCCAAGATCTGACATTTGGCTTGAGTACCAGCGGGAAGTAGTTGGCGAGGATCTTGTCGTCTCGTCCCCCCGTAGCCTGCACCGCAATGGTGTAGATGCTGAGGAACTCCGATGGATGCGTCCTGCCATCATACTTCTCTGGCACATCTGGCTTGAAGTTTTTCTTGTCGGGCCATCGACTTGCCGCAGCTCACGAAAGTGAACGCAGGGCAGCCTACACAGACGGGCAAGTCACCTGGTTCCTTCGGCGCTTGCATGTCGACAAGGGGCCCAGCGCGCTGATCGGACCGATGCCGCTTCTCTTGGCCGGCGCGAAGTTCGAGCGCTTTCTTGTTGCCGTTTGAAGAACTGGCGCCGATCACGGCGAAGCTCAGGATCCGACGACGCTGTGGAGTCGCTGTCAAGGTGGATCCGAGGAGCTGGTGATCTTGGCCTTCGGATGGAGAGTGCATGGTGGTTGCACTTCATAGGTTTCGCCACCACCGCTCGCGCCTTTGTCGCCACGCCGCGCAAGGATGCAGTTGGTTGTCATGAGTATCGCTGCTGGCGGCCGGCGAGACTCGATGGTGGCCTTCCATTCGCCGACCTTGTCGGCCGCTGCGGTAGTCTAGAAGCGCTTGAGCTCTCGCCAAGGCTTCTGCTGGAGTGGTGGGTGGCAATTGCGACGGCGCGAGGAGCGGATATGCTCGACTTCTAACCAAGTTAGAAGGAGCAGCATCCCGCCCAGCGATCGTAGATTGCATTCAAAGATGTCACGCCGCATGCTGGTCTCGAGGGCTTCGGGATCCTCCAGCTTGGCTTTGATCCATCGAGCATATGGCGCCGCGAGCGCCATGACGCTGTCGGTCTCGCACCTCCCGAGATGGACTCGTGACGATCCGGACGCCAAGGTCTCGCGCCGCTTTGTCTTTGACTTGGCAGCGCTGTGGCCCCTCGACGACGCCGTTCCTCCGCCAGCGTCTTCCCCACCACTCGCGTCAGCTCCGGCGGTGGTGGGTTTGACGCGACGGTTTCATCGCCGCCAAGCCTTCTTCTTCGGTGGCATGTTGAGGAAGATGGTGAAGATTGTTGCTCGTGTGAACGCCGGATCAGGTCCACACAGCCTCGACGCCCCCTACCTGGCGCGCCAAAGATGTCGGGGAAGCTGATCATGACCCACGAACACCTATGGGACCTGGCGGACCGAGTCCCTTTGGTTCGGAGGGGGGCGGAGATTGCACGAAGAGCAGATCGAGGCGATGCACACGAGCAGTTTACCCAGCTTCGAGCTCTCCGGAGATAATACTCCTACCGCTGCTTATCTGATTATCTTGTGTTCTTGCTAGGGAGCAATGGGAGCTACAAAACCTAGCTTGAATGTCTCTCGCCCTCAATGAGTCGAATCCTAATCGAGCCGAACCCTTTCTACGCTGCACATGGGCCTCCTTTATAGGCTCAAGGGTCTCCGACAGGTGGCAACGTAGATGAGGGTACAAATGGAAAAACAGAGTTGGTACACCGATTTGTACAGGTACAAAGCTGCATTATACCTAACTCGACGGCAAGGGACAAGATCAATAATGCCCGCCCCGTCGCCAAACAAGGCAACAGGGACCGCTGGCGCACCACCGCTTGCCACGATGGTAAGCTTGTCAGCCGCTTATCGCTGTTTCCTCGCTGGCCGCACAGCCTCTTGACACGCACGCCGGAATGGCCCCATGGCGACATCGCTGGTGGATGAGCTGGAGCGAGATGAAGAGGGGTTGCCCGCAGCGGCTGAATCCTTCGCGGCCGTAGCTTGTCGCCACCAGCCTTCCCGCAAGCTCCTCTTGCCGGGTCTTGTTTCCTTCGCGCCTTGAGGGCCTTCCCGCAAGCTCCTCTTGCCGGGCCTTGAATACTTTGTTTGAATGGCTCCAAAGGAGCCGCAGAGACCTTCATGGTCACTAGGCAAGCCTTGCCGCGGGGGGCTGCAACTGCCCATGCACGAGTTCGGGATACTAGGGTACCCCTACTCTAGTACACCGACAAGGTGTTACGAGCCACACCCATGTCTAGCTAGAATAGTGTGTCAGGCTCAGGCTAGAGAAGAAACGGGGAACAAACTGATGAAAGAATTATCATACCAAGGGAATTCACTCAAAACTAACAAGAATGATAAAGTGCTCCGACTGGAGCGGTTTAGGAACTACTGGAAGGCTCTAGGGGAATAAAGATGGAATGACTTCTAATTTTTAGGTCCATATGATTTGAAATACTTGCACACAAACCCCGACAAAGTGTTGCTGGAAATATCGGCCCAAAAAAGGACGTTTAATAATTCTAAAAGGGACAATAGGATCAAAAACAAGAGTTTTGGCAGCTAAAGTTTGAGATCTCGAGAAGTGCCGAGATCCGCTTTGGTCATCAGTGTTACGAGCCACACCCATGTCTAGCTAGAATAGTGTATCGAGGCTCAAAGCTAGAGAAGAAACGGGAACAAACTGATGAAAGAATTATCATACCGAGGGAATTCACTCGAACTAACAAGAATGATAACTTGTTCTGCCGTAGAGCGGTTTAGAACTGCCGAAGGTGAATAAGATGGAATGATTTAATTTTTAAGTCCGTATGGGTTTGAAATACTTGCACACAAAACCATGAAGTTGCTCTGGAAATTTCGCCCAAAAAGATTGAGTAATTCTAAATGGGACTACAGGATGAAAAAATTAGTTTTGAGTCAAAGTTTGAGATTCGATGGTGCTCAGATCCGCTTGGTCATCAGGATGTTTACAAGCCATGTTCAGTCTCAGAAATTTACAAAATCGATGAATGTTTGATTGGTCACAATAAGTTAGAATTGCACAAAGCATTTAGAACCAACAAAAATCGATGGAATGACCGCAATTGTTTCCTGTCAAATCGATGAATGTTTAGCAATTTAATGTCATAATGACCATGTTCAAGAAGTTTAGTTCTGTGACACATATCAGCTGAAATACTTGAACAGATTCAGTTCTAAAATGCTTTTAAATTTGCTTGAAGGATGTTTTCAGAGATGATTTCTGCCCAGAAGAGTTAGGAACCTGAAGGCTCTAGGCATAGTGTGTCATTCCATCTTTATTCCCTAGAACCTTCCAGCAGTTCCTAAACCGCTCTAGTCGGAGCAAGTTATCATTCTTGTTAGTTCTGAGTGAATTCCTCGGTATGATAATTCTTTCATCAGCTTTGTTCCCTGCTTTTCTCTAGCCTGAGCCCCATACACACTATTCTAGCTAGACATGGGTGTGGCTCAGAACACCGATGACCAAACGGATCTATGGCACTATCGAATCTCAAACTTTAACTGCCAAAACTGTTGTTTTTCAACCGGCAGTCCCTTTTAGAATTATTAAACGTCCTTTTTTAGGCCGAGATTTCTAGCAACACTTTCTCGGGGTTTGTGCAAGTATTTCAAATCATATGGACCTAAAAATTAGAAGTCATTCCATCTTTATTCCCCTAC
Source organism: Aegilops longissima (assembly GCA_021605205.1). Taxonomy (NCBI): domain Eukaryota; kingdom Viridiplantae; phylum Streptophyta; class Magnoliopsida; order Poales; family Poaceae; genus Aegilops; species Aegilops longissima. The sequence continues at coordinate 52,258 of JAHIAM010001090.1, read as the reverse complement.
AGCCTTCCAGAAGTTCCTAAACCGCCCCAATGGAGCACGTTATCATTCTTGTTAGTTTTGAGTGAATTCTCGTATGATAATTCTTTCATCAGCTTGTTCTGCTTTTCTTCTAGCCCATGCCCCGATGCACTATTCTAGCTAGACATGGGTGTGGCTCGTAACACCTGATGACAAAACGGATCTACGGCACCATCGAATCTCAAACTTTAACTGCCAAAACTCTTGTTTTTCATCCTGTAGTCTCATTTAGAATTATTAAACGTCCTTTTTTGGGACGAGATTTCTAGTAACGCTTTCTCGGGGTTTGTGTGCAATTATTTCAAATCATATTGACCTAAAAATTAGAAGTCATTCCATCTTTATTCCCCTAGAGCCTTCCAGCAGGTCCTAAACCTCTCTAGTCGGAGCACGTTATCATTCTTGTTAGTTTTGAGGAATTCCTCGGATGATAATTTTCATCGCTTGTTCCTCGCTTGTTCTCTAGCCCGTGCCTGACACACTATTCTAGCTAAACATGTATGGGGCTCATAACACATGATGACCAAACGGATATACGGCACCATCGAATCTCAAACTTTAACTGCCAAAACTATTGTTTTTCATCCTGTAGTCCCATTTAGAATTACTAAACGTCCTTTTTGGGTCGAGATTTCTAGGAACCGCTTCACGCGGTTCGTGTAAGTATTTCAAACCATACGGACCTAAAATTGGAAGTCATTCCATCATTATTCCCTAGAGCCTTCCAATAGTTCCTAAACCGCCCAAATGGAGCACGTTATCATTCTTGTTAGTTCCGAGTGAATTCCTCAAGATGATAATTCTTTCATCGCTTGTTCCCTCGCTTTTCTCTAGCCCGAGCATGACACACTATTCTAGCTAGACAAGGGTGTGGCTCAGAACACCGAGGACCAAACGGATCTACGGCACCATCGAATCTCAAACTTTAACTACCAAAACTATTGTTTTTCATCCCGTAGTCCCATTTAGAATTACTAAACGCCCTTTTTGGGCCGAGATTTCCAGAATGCTTTCGCGGTTTGTGTGCAAGTATTTCAAACCATACGGACCTAAAATTAGAAGTCATTCCATCTTTATTCCCTAGAACCTTCCAAGAGTTCCTAAACCGCCTAGTCGGAGCAAGTTATCATTCTTGTTAGTTCCGAGTGAATTTCTCAGTATGATAATTCTTTCATCAGCTTTGTTCCCTGCTTTTCTCTAGCCTCGAGCCTCGACACACTATTCTAGCTAGACATGGTGTGGCTCAGAACACCTGATGACCAAACATATCTACGGCACTATCGAATCTCAAACATTAATCGCCAAAACTCTTGTTTTTTATCCCAGAGTCCCTTTTAGAATTATTAAACGCCCTTTTTGGGCCGAGATTTCCAGCAACACTTTCGGGTTTGTGTGAAGTATTTCAAATCATATGGACCCAAAATTAGAAGTCATTCCATCTTTATTCCCCTAGAGTCTTCCAAAGAGTTCCTAAACCGCCTAGTCGGAGCATCGCTATCATTCTTGTTAGTTCTGAGTGAATTCTCAGATGATAATTCTTTCATCAGCTTTGTTCCCATTTCTTCTCTAGCTTGAGCCCCACACACTATTCTAGGTAGACATAGGTGTGTGTCGGTGTACTAGAGTAGGGTACCCTAGTACTCAACTCAGCACGGACAACAAGCAGCACCTCGCGGGCAGTGGCTGGCCCGGTGACCGCTAAGGTCCTCGCTGCCTGCTTGGAGCCATTCAAGAACAAAGTAATCAAGGCCCAAGCAAGAGGAGCTTGCCGGAAGGCCACTCAAGGCACGGCGAAAACAAGGCCCCGCAAGAGGAGCTTGCCGAAAGCTCGGTGAGCGACAAGCCCCGCGGCGCCGACAAGGATTCTGCCACGGCAAGACGCTTGTCGCGCAGCAATCTCTTCATCTCGCGCCCCACCATCCGCCAACGTGTCGCCATGGGGCTTTCCCAGCACGCGTGTCAATGGCCTGTGCCGCCAGCGGGAGCAGCGATAAGCGGCGCCGACAAGCTACCATCGTGGCAAACGGAGGCGCACTTGACGGTCCTCGTTGAATCGTTTCAGCGATCGACGGGCATTTATTACTCTTGTCCCTTGTCGCCGAGTTACGATAAGGTACTGTACACTGTACAAAGCGGTGTACCAACCTCTGTTTTTCCTATTTTACCGTTTGTCTACTTGCCACCTGTGGTGACCCCTTGTGCCTATAAACGGAGGCCCATGTGCAACGTAGAAAGGGTTCGGCTCCAGTTCAGTTCATTCGACTCATTCGAGACCACACTTAGGCTAGGTTTTGTAGCTCTCATTGCTCCCTAGCAAGAACACAATATAATCCACCAAGCAGCAGAGAGGTTATCTCCGGAGAGCTCCGGCTGGGTAATCTGCTCGTGTGCATCGCCGATCCGCTTTTTGTGCATTCTCCGCCTCCGTCGAACCACAAGGGACCCGGTCCCATAGGTGTTCGGGGCCACGATCAGCTTCCCGACATCTTTGGCGCGCTGTAGGCGCCGAGGCTGTGTGAACCCGATCCAGCGCTCACACGAGCAGCTTCTTCATCATATCGCAACATGCCACCAAGAAGAAGGCTTCGGCGGCAGCAGAGCCGTCTCACTGCCGAACCCACCACCACCGGAGCTGACGGGTGGTGGGGAAGACGCCGGCGGAGGAACGGGTCCCACAACGCCGACATGGCGGCGCAGCGCCGGCGTCTGATCCGCACCGCTGCCCTTCTCAGAGGCGCGGGACCGACAGCGCCATGATGCTCGCAGCACCATACGCCGCTGGACCAAGGCTGTTGAGGTTTCGAGGCCCTCGAGACCGCGATGCACGCCAAGATGTCGGTACGAGCGAGGTACGGTCGCCATGGATGCTGCTCCTCCTAACTTGGTTAGGAGTCCGAGCACATCCTGCTCAAGGCCCGCACGCCATCGCCACCCACCACTCCAGCGGAAGCCTTGGCGAGAGCTCAGCTACTTAGACTACCTCCAACGGCCGACAAGGTCGACGAATGGAGGGCCACAATCCGTAGTCTCATCGGTTTTGCTAACGGCGACGCTCGCGGCAACCAACCGCGCCCTTACCGCCGCGCGAGGCTACAAGGCATGAGCCGGTGGCGACGAGACCCGCGGGGTGACACCACCATGCACTCCCTTCCCGAAGGCTAAGATCACCAGCCTCGGATCCACCTTGACAGCGACTCCACCGCTGCCGTCGGATCCACGAGCTCGCCGTGATCAGCGCCAAGTTCTTAAGGAACGACAGAAGAAGACGCCAACCCAGATCGAGCGCCAAGAGAAGCGCGCATCAATCCGACCAGCGCCGCTTAGGCCCACTGTCGATATGCAAGCGCCAGGGAACCAGCGACTTGTCAGACGCGTAGGTTGCCCCGCGCTCACTCATGAGCTGCGGCAAGTCCAAAGGTCTGACAAGAAAAACTTCAAGCCAGATGTGCTGAGAAGTATGATGGCAGGACACACCCATCGAGTTCCTCAAGATCTACACCATTGTGGTGCAAGCTGCGGGGGACGAGACGACAAGATCCTCGCAAACTACTTCCCTCTGGCTCAAGCCCAACGCCGATCTTGGCTCATGCACTTGCCGGACAGCCCATATCCTTCTGGGCAGATCTGTGCTATCAGCTTGTTGGCGCTTTCACAGCGCCACAAGCCTCATGGCCAAGAGAGTGACCTTCACCGCTTGCCTGTATGGAAGGAGAGTCCTCGCGCAAGTTCTTCCAGAGATTCAGCCGTGTGCATTACAACATCCCAGATGTCCACCCTGCCATGGTGATCAGCGCATTCCATCGTAACGCGGAACCGCAGGATGAGGGAGGAGATGGCAATGTCCAAAGTAAAAGACGCCAACGAGCTCACGCCCGGGCCGACAAGTGTGCACGCACAAGAAGGGAGGAGGCCCTCGAGAGAATGTTGAAGCAGGATCTACAAGGAGGAGACCGCCTGCAAGGAAGAGCCAAGCGGCGGAACAATGTAAGAAGAAGAACAAAGAGGTACTAGTTGTCGAGCAGTCCGCAACGGAGGTGGCGCCTGCAAGGCTAAGGCTGGTGGTTCCGCAAGGAGGTTGCCACCGACACCGACCGCCAAGCCGTGGCGGCCACGACAAGCCCGACAACTCCAACGAGCAAGATCAAAGATTCACCGCACTAAGGGCCACGACCTCCAGAGCTCCAAGAAGGTCGAGCAGCTTGTTGAACTGCAGAAGGCGAATACGAAAGCGGCGTAGACAAAGAGAAGGCCCAGAAGGCGCAGGGCAACTAGCAAGAAGAGACCCGCCGGGAGGACGCCAAGGCAAGGCCAAACAGCGGTAAGGAGACAGACCTCCCGCAGCCGCGATAAGGACGAAGACGATGATGATGACGAAGATATGGAGGAAGATGAAGTCGATGAGCAAGAGTTTCGAAGGCAACAGAGGTTCTTTATGCGGACGGTGGTGCTTTGCATACCGCACCGCCAACTCAAGCAATGGATGCGAGAGGTTAATGCAGCAGAACCATCTATGGAGTCGCGAAAACCTCTCAAATGGTCCAAGACGCCCATCATCTTTGACATTGAGGACCACCCCGATCGCATAATCGCGGTCGGGTGCTTGCCGATGTTGGTCTCACCAACTATCCGCAACCTCAAGGTCACCAAGATGTTGGTTGACGGCGGGCCGGCTTGAACCTGATCTCCTCTCGCAGGCTCCGTAAGCTTCAAATCCTCGACAATGAGCTCAAAGAGACTGGCACTTTCCAAGGAATCAACCCAGGAAGGAGCAAGCCCAAAGGGAAAATCACGTTGCCGATAACATTTGGCAGCGAGCTCAACTTCAGAAGAGAGAGGGTCACATTTGACGTGGCCGATTTCCCATTGCCCTACAATGGCATACTTGGTCATTCAAAGACTTGCCAAGTTCATGGCAGCCTCTCATTATGCATACAATTTGCTCAAGATGCCCGCCCGATAAGCGCCATTTCTGTTCATGGCGACGAGAAGGATGCGCTTATCTGCGCCGACAAAATTTACCGATGCAGCAGCATGCGACAGATAGCAAACCACTTGCCACTAAAGCTCCCGGGGAAGAAGAAGACCACCTTGTCCGCAAGAGCTCGATGCCCACTCCGCAAGCGCACTCTTCGAGTGCTGCGCTACCATCGAGGACGCACCATCGAGCTCCACCGCAAGTGCAAGAAGATGATGGCAGCTCCGCCAAGACCAAGAAGGTGCCCGCCAAGGAGGACGGCACCGTGGTACCTTCACCATCGCTGCACGCTTGACCTTAAATAGGAAGGCGAGCTCGTTGTTTTCTCGGGCGAATGTCGATCTGTTTGCATGGCAACCATCCGACATCCCCGTGTTCCTGTGAAAGTAATTGAGCACCACCTAGCTGTCTCGTCCTCACGCCGCCCGCCAAGCAAAAAGTTAGGAAACAGCAAAGAAGCGCCAAGAATTCATAGCGAAGAGATCAAGAAGTTGGAAGCAGCAGCCTTGTCGAGGAGTGCTCCATCCCACGTGGTTGGACAATCCGTAGTTGTATTTAAGGCCAATGGGAAATGGAGACTTTGTATTGACTTCACAGATGTTAATAAAGCTTGTCCCAAAGACCCATTTCTTGCCACGATAGACCAGATTGTTGACTCCACAAATGGATGTGATTTGCTTTCATTTCTTGATGCATATTCAGGATATCATCAGATTTTCATGGCAGAGGAGGATGAAGAGAAACCGCATTCATTACACCATGTGGCACATACTGTTTCATACGGATGCCTTTCGTTTGAAGAATGCTGGTTCAACCTTTGCAAGAGTAGTCCATGATGCCTTTGAGCCACAAATACACGTAAATGTAGAAGCCTACATGGATGACATAGTGGTCAAGAGCAAGGACAAAGCAACTCTAGTTCAAGACTTAGATGAGACTTTTTCAAATCTGCGCAAGATCAATCTCAAGCTCAACCCCGAGAAGTGCTTGTTTGAGTCCCTTCCGCAAGCTTCTCGGTTCTTCAGATCTCAGAGGGGAATTGAGGCCAATCTCGACAAGATCAAGGCCATTGAGAAGATTGAAGCACCAAAGCGCCAAGGATGTAAGAAGGCTTGCCGGTTATGTGGTTGCTCAAAGAGGTTTATCTCTAAGTCACTGAGGCTACCGCCATTTTTCAAAATTTTGAAAAGGCAGGTCCAATGAAATGGACTCTGCGGAGGCTGCACTGCAGGATTTAAAGAGGTACCTGTCCTCCACTCCAATACTTGTCGCACCTAGGCCACAAGAGAAGTTGATGCTGATATAGCGGCAACCAATCAAGTGGTTAGTGCTGTGTTAGTAGCGGAGAGGGAGGCGGATGATGAGCCGCATCGAGGCAGATGCATCCAGCGACAAGCAGGGGCTTCACCACAAGCTCGTCCCGATAAGGACGGATCTCAGCAGGATTGCATAAGATACGTAAAAGGATGGTGCAGCGCCTGCCCATTTTGTCGGCCTTTCGCAGGGGCTAGGTCAAGGTACTGTGTGAAGTTGTTATTCGCCTCCTCATGGCCTCGAGAAAGTTGCGCCATTACTTCCAAGCACATAAGATAACAGTTGTCACCGCTTTCCACTGAAGAGGATATTGCAAAATCCGTAGCAACAAAAGGTGATTGTTGAGTGGCACTGAACTGCAAGCTTGGGCCTCAAGTTTGAAAGCACTTCAACTATCCAAAGCAGAGCATTGGCAGAGTTTATAGCAGAATGGATGCCAACGCAAGATGAAGAAATTCCAGACGAGCATCCTCGCCAAGGAAGCAAGTAAAGAGTGGCTGATGTACATTGATGGTGCCTTCGCAAGCGCCGGTGTCGGCGTAAGTTGCTTATCGCACCCACCGGAGAGCACCTCAAGTACATTGTCCAGATGCACATTCCCAAGGAACAAGCAACAAATAATACCGCAGAGTATGAAGGTTTGCTTGCCGTCTCAGAATTGCGGTGGACCTTGGGATCAAGAAGCTTATCGTCGGGTGACTCGCAGCTTGTCGTCCGCCAAGTAAACAAAGATTATCGAGTCCATTGATGGAATCCTACGTTGATGAAGTGAGAAAGCTAGAAGAGCACTTTGAAGGTCTGCAATGGAACATGTTCCAAGAACTCAAAATGATATTGCTGATGGCCTCTCCAAAGTGTGCTGCACTCAAGTTACCTGTGGAACCAGGAATTTTGTGCTCAAGCTTGACTCAACCAACTCAGAACACCATCAACCGGACAGAGCAAGAAGAGAAAGTTGGTTTCGGTGACTACTTTCCCAGAGCTCCCTCGGCCGCCGCCAAGAAAATCCCCAAAATCAACGCAGATATCGCCGAGGAGCAGTCTGTCTGACAAGCCCTAGGGTTTGTTTCGCTGAAGCGACGCCCCGCAAGTTTTGCTCGCAAGCTTGCCGGGATCATCATGTTCCGCCAACCACGTGTTCTTGCCGAGAAGCTGATGTTCCACAGCGGCAATGTGCCTTTAGTTCTTGTTGTCGAGCCATAGCTCCAACATGGGCACAGCAGATCGCCCATTTCCTTCGTAAAGGAGAACTTCCCAAGAGCAAGAAGAAGAGGAAAAGTAGCCCGGCAGTCAGCTATGTACCAGTTTGTTGACAACATCCTGCATGTAAGAAGACTCAACGGTGTGAAATTGAAGTGTATTTGCCGAAGATGGATGTAAGTTGCTGGCAGAGATACACGGAGGCATATGTGGTCACCACATTGGCGAAGAGCACTTGCCTTCCGGAAGGTTTCTTCCGCCGAAGCCTCCAGATGCAACCGCACAAGTAACCAAGTGTGAAGCGTGCTGGCCCATTCAAAACAGATACACCAGCCAGCTCAAGCTCTCCAGACGATCCCTTTATCCTCGCCATTTTCGGTCCGGGGTTCGACATCCTCGCCCTTCCCCGAAGTTGTTGGGGCTTTGAGTACTTGTACGCTGTAATCGACAAGTTCACAAAGTGGCCGAAATGGAAGCAGCGAGGAAGGTGACAATAGACAACAAGCAATAAGTTCTTCAGTCAATTGTTTGCCATTTTGGGATACCTAACCGGATCATCACCGATAACGGCACCCAATTCACGAGTCGCACCTTCATGCAGTACGTCCAAGATCTTGGCGCCAAGGTCTGCTTTGCTTCTGTTGCTCACCCGAGAAGCGACGGTCAAACAGAGAGGGCAAATGCTCAAGTGCTGCGAGGACTCAAGACCGTAACTTTCGACAAAGGCGCAAGTGCGGAAGAAACTGGATTGAGGAGCTGCCGGTGGTTCTTTGGTCAATCAGACGACGCCAAATCGAGCCACCGCCGACACCTTTCGCCTAGTCTATGGAGCATAGGCAGTTCTCCCCACGGAACTCAGATACGGATCACCTCGAGTACTCGCTATGATGAGTTTGAGCAAGAGCAGCTGCGACAAGATGACGCGCTGCCTCGAGGAGGATCGCCTTCAGTCGCCAGACGAGCCGCCGTTACAAAAGAAGCTTTGCGCCGCTACCATAGCCGCAGTTAATGCCAAGCTTCGAGGAAGGCGACCTTTGTTCTTCGCGCGCTCAGTCCGCCAAGAATTCCAACAAGTTGACGCCAAGTGGGAAGGCCCTTATCGGTGAAACGAATCACTAGGCCCGCGCTGTCCGCTTTGAGACCAAGATGGCGCCCGTGAGCAACTCCTGAATATAGAGCATCTTCGCAAGTTTTACCTATATATGCTGTTGTCGAACCTGCTCTGCAACCACCTTTTGTACAAGTCTTGCCATTGTTGCATGTAATCCTTTGTACAAAGCCAAGCGCAGACCTGCTGCATCAAGAAGTTTATGTGTTGCGCATAACTTGTCAATGCATGCTTTCATAATCCTTTATGCATGTGTTATCTAACATTTTGTGCAGCATCCACACCCGTAAGCAATAACGAGCCACCAGGCTCCATAACTTTATTTTCTTCTTTCTTCTCATAAGAGAGCAAGGTTCATCCACCCACAAGTTAACCGGGGAGGAGAAGATAATGGTGTGGGCCACCAAGTGTCGCTCGAGGAAGTATCACCTTGTCGGGAAGCAAACAACAGAAAAGCTAAGTTGCTAAGTTTAAACAATCAGTTTTAAATTTTCAAGTTATCTTCCTCTAATGATAGTACTTTGTATGGAAAACTGTGCGCTGGAGGAACCAACTCAGATCTAGTCGCACCTTACTTTATTTCGAGTCCGCCAACAACTTAAGTGCGCTATGGCTAGTTGCATAAGGTTGTTTGTCGGAGGCAGCATCGCCAAAGAAGTTGCCGACGTTCCGACTCAGCCATGCAAAGGTGCTCACCGACAAGTTCCCTAAGAGCGAGGGCACAAACATACAAGGAAGAAATCAAGTAAAGGAAATAACATTGCATTGATGCCTAAGATAGAGTATATTATAAAATGACTTGTCGCAGATCTAATAAATTGTTCTAAACATGATCAGCAGCAACAAGGGAAAGATAGCTTGGCGGCCTAGTCCACGCTGGTCGCCATCGAGCCTCTTGACTCCGCCCACCCTGTCCACAATGGTGCGATAAGGGCCTTGAGTGCTTCAACGCCAGCAGATGGAGGCAGGACTTGAGGACGCGGTGAAGTTGACGCCTGGTTTGCGGAAGGCCACCTTCATCAAGACTCTTCGAGAGCCCCGACGCAGACTTGGCGCGACTCGCGGCCAGCTTGCTTTGGGATCTCTTCCCGAGTCACTGAGACCCGCCAAGACGCCTTGAAGAATAGGCTGAGCTTGGCGCTGGGTTGAGGTTCTCATCGTGGAGTACCCAAGATCCACCATCCCCAGCTCCATCACTCATTGTGGATGGCGGCGGCAAGGTTCACAAGACCTTCTGCCTAGTGCATTATGCTATCTCTCGAGAGTATTCTGGCAGTCACAACATTCGACAAAGAGCTTCTTCGCTGGCTTTGATCTTCCAACAGGCCCACTTCGATCCTTGGCGCTGCTCAACGCCTCCGCTGTGGTGGCTGGCCAGCCCAGATCCGCTTTGAGTCCTTGGCGGCGCCGAGCTCTTTAATCTTCTCAACAAACGACTCTGCAACTCACCAAGAGTGTAGGCATCCTTCAAGGCCAAGGCTTCAGCCCGTGACCTCCTCGCCGCTTCTTCCGAGGGTGGCCTCCAGCCGAGCCACCTCGCTTCCACCTTCTTGGCGGCTCGCAGCCGCAAGCGGCGCCTTTGCCTCCCGGAGTGCCCCGCTAATTGATTGCTTCACAAGACGCAAGATCTTCCTCATGACTGCCGAGGTTGATCTTCCGCTGCGCCACCACCTTCTTGCGCAGAGCTTCTCCGGCAAGCCTTTTGCTGCTCCTCAACCTCGCCTTCTCCAAGATAAAGGCCGGGCGCTTCGAGAGTTGCTCCCGCTCGCTACGCCCCGAGAGTTTTGTTTGGCCCGGAGCTATTCCGCTTTCCATATCAGCTCCCGCCTCGCGACAAGCGCCTCGACTCCAACTTGGCTTGGCGGGCGCGGTAGAGCGACAGAACCTTTTAGCAGCTGCTTCCTCGATCGCCATCGCTGCTGCTTGCGCGCCAACCAGCGACAGCCCAGCGGAGGCGCAGCAGCTCGTCAAGGTCTCCTCGTCCGGCGCCTGAGCTCGACGCCCATGGAGCTTGATGAAGACACCGCCGCCGCCTTCAGATAGGCGCTGGCTGGGGCTCTTCGAGCCTCGTGCAGCATCGGCGCGGGGGATCGGTGGTCGGCGAGCGCCTGGCGCCCCGCGCCTCAGGCTGCCAAGACGATCACCGACCTCCCCACCTCTCGCACCAGAGCCTTGGCGGCCTCGCCAAGCGGACCTGCTGGCGCCGGCTCCTCCTCCATGTTGGCGGCGCTGACATTGTTGCCATGAAGCGCCTTCCTCGCTAACGACCTCAATCTCCATCGGATCTCCGCAGATGGATCTGATGATCAAAAAGAAAGAACAAGTCAAGCAAATGTTCAAAAGAAGACCAAGAGAAAAGACCCAAGGGAAATTTTCAAACAAGAAGATTACCTGCATGGGATTTGTTGCATGCGTCTCCACCACTGGAGGGTCGCTGGCGCTGCCCCTTGTCGGAGAAGCTCCCTTGTCGGAGAGGCCTCCCTTGCCGGAGAGCGCCCCTTGGCGGAGAAGTTGAAGCAAGCAAAACTTCGAGGACTTCCGGACCTCCCGATGAGGCTGCTCAGCTCCTATACAAGTCAACAAGCCAGAATCAAGAAAGAAGGAGCACCCAAGCACACCTAACAGAAGAGATAATCCAAACACTTACGCTGGGCCAGGCTGGGGCTGCTCAAGAAGGGTCGCTGGTCCGCAAGGGAGTTCTCAGACGCGCCTCCCGTCGCCACATTGGAATCGCCTTCACGACAACCACCGAGTCTTGGCCCTCTTCGACGCCTCCGAGCCAGCTTCCTCAAGAAGGAAAGAGCTCAAATGAAGCAAGTCGACATAAGACAAAGCAATAAATTAAAGAATTACAAGTAGCAGCGACAAGAACTTACTCTTCCTCTTCTTCCTCGGAGTTGAGAGCGGAGAAGTCAAATTCCGCCCCCGCTATGACGAGCCGAGGAGTAGGCCCTCCTGACGCCAGGGTGCGGGGCCGTGGGTTCTGTAGGCCCCGCCCCTGCTGTTGGGCGGGCAGGAGGCGCCCCGCGGCAACAAGTGCTTGCCGTGGTGGAGCGCGCCGGGCGGCGAGGCGGTTGTTGGGTTGCCCGCCGCCCGCCACTTCTCCGGTCTTTCGAGACGCCTTTCTTGGCGGGGCTGGCTCCCCCCGGCAAGCTACTTGACGGCGGAGGGAGGCGCCACCGCCGGCTCATTCGGATCAGCGCTGGCTCGGCCTGCTCCTCCTCAACGCAACTCCTCTCGATCGGTAAGGCTTGCCGCCCGCTGCCTCCGCCTCGACGGAGAACCCAAACACGCCGGCGGCAGCAGCTTCGCCGCCTCCTCCAACCTTGTGGCGCGCGCGCCATCTCTTGATCGGTGGTGTCACGGGTGAGCCGCTTCTGCTCGTCGGCACAGATCGGCACCTCTTCCAAGTTGTCGAAGAACTGCTGCACGACGTCGCCGACGGGCTCCTCGCTAGTTGGAACGATTCCATGGGAATCGCACAACGGCATCATCGCTGGATGCGGTCAAGCGACGAGTTGTTGCACAAGGGCACGACTCCTTCGCAACATGAACCACTCGGATGATCCGTGATCAGGCTTGAACAGCTCCCGCAACATGCCATCCAGCTCCAAGACAAGAAAGTTCTAGTTCGCACCCGGCGCAGCCTCATGATGTCCGCCGCTTTGAACTCCCAAGCAGGCCTCTCCTCCCGCAAGGGTGCAATGCGGCGGGCGAAGTCCGCGCCAACAGCTCCTACGGTAAGCCCTGCATGCCTAAGGCGCAAGATCCTAGTCACGGCAATCTTCAACTTGGCATCCTCCGCGCCAAGTTGCTCCAATCATTGCCACAAGACTATGGGAGTTTGGCGCAGGCAGTAAAAGGCTGTGGCTCCTCCTCTATAATCCAACACCACTCGGCTCTCCACTCCTCCCACTTGCTGCGCAGCCTCCGTCAAGATATGCTTCCTTCTTGCTGATCCTAGAGATCCATGCAATTCCTCCGCAAGCGGCTCTCCTCTCTACGCTGGGCATGAAGTAATGGCGAAAAGTGCTACATTTGGGTGGACCCCACAAAGTTCTCGCAGAGGTGTGCGAAACGCCATGGTGAGGACGGCGCTAGGGGTGAAATCAAGGAGGCGGAGGCCATATGTGTTCATGACATCGCAAAAGAATTAAAAAGGGCGGACAGAGCCCGCAGTGGAAGAAAAGCGCCAAGAAAGGGTACCCGACGGAAACCTTCTCGATGTGGCGGCGGAGATCACCTCGCAGGCTGGTGCGCCTGCCTCCATCGACTGTAAGAGGTAGTACAGCTCTCGATCTCCTTCCGTCGAGCAGGGGTCGATGAGGGCCTGCTTTCCACAGAGCCATGAGCCGCCAAGGCCGGCCGATTTCACCCTTTTTCCCTTGTCGGCTTTCGAGCCATGGCAGAGGTGGTGGAGGAACTGACGGCGCTGGTGGCACCGTGGCAATGGGAGGGGCGGAGCGCCGCCTTTGGACTTGAGAAGAAGGGGAAAGCGGTGGTGGTTTTGATGTGACAAGAATGGCAAGTGGGCGCTTCTGCCCTGCTTCCCTATTTATAAGGGGGAGGGGCGGCGCCCGATTTTCCCATTAAAGAAAGCCCCACGATCTCTCCCATGACGCCACGTCCGGAACGTGCTGCTCTGGGGGCGTGTGGGGGTCCGGTTAATAACGCGCAGATCCAGCCACAGGTGTCTGCAGACTGCTTTGGGCCTGGCCCAACAGAGCTTGGCGCTGTGGTGGCTCCAGTCCGGGCTCTGCTGGTGTACTAGAGTAGGGTACCCTAGTACCTCAACTCGCACGGGGCAGTTGCAGCACTCCCAAGGTGGCTGGCCTGGTGACCGCTTAAGATCCTCAAAGCCCTTTGGAGCCATTCAAGAACAAAGTATCAAGGCCCCTGCAAGAGGAGCTTGCCGGAAGGCCACTCAAGGCACGAAGAAACAAGGCCCCGCAAGAGGAGCTTGCCAGAAAGCTCGGTGAGCGACAAGCCCCGAGCGCCGACAAGGATTCTGCCATGCAAGACGCTGCATGCAGTGCAATCTCTTCATCTCCGCCCAGCTCATCCGCCAACGTGTCGCCATGGGGCTTTCCCAAGCACGCTGTCATGGGCTGTGCCAGCCAGGGGAGCAGCGATAAGCGGCGCCGACAAGCTACCATCGTGGCAAACGGAGGCGCACTTGAGGGTCCCTCACAGACCGCTTCAGCGATCGACGGGCATTTATTACTCTTGTCCCTTGCCGCCGAGTTAGGTATAGGTATCACTGCATATTGCATAAAGCAAAGTACCAACCTCTGTTTTTCCTATTTTACCTTTATCTACTTGCCACTGTGGTGACCCCTTGTGCCTATAAAAGGAGGCCCATGTGCAACGCTGAAAGGGTTCGCCCAGCTTAGTTCATTCGACTCATTCGAGACCACACTTGGGCTAGGTTTTGTAGCTCCCATTGCTCCCTAGCAAGAACACAATATAATCCACCAAGCAGCAGAGGAGTATTATCTCCGAGAGCTCCGGCTGGGTAAATCTGCTCGTGCATCGCTCGATCCGCTTTTTGTGCATTCTCCGCCTCCATCGAACCACAAGGGACCCGTCCCATAGGTGTTCGTGGGCCACGATCAGCTTCCCGACAAAGTGTGGCTCAGAACACATGATGACAAACGGATCTACGGCACCTCGAATCTCAAACTTTAACTGCCAAAACTCTTGTTTTTCATCCCGTAGTCCCTTTAGAATTATTAAACGCCTTTTTGGGCCGAGATTTCCAGCAACACTTTCTCGGGTTTGTGTGCAAGTATTTCAAATCATATGGACCTAAAAATTAGAAGTCATTCCATCTTTATTCCCCACAGCCTTCCAAAGAGTTCCTAAACCGCCCAATGGAGCACGTTATCATTCTTGTTAGTTTTGAGTGAACTCCCTCGTATGATAAATCTTTCATCGCTTTGTTCGCTGCTTTTCTCTAGCCCGAGCCTCGACACACTATTCTAGCTAGACATGGGTGTGGCTCAGAATACATGATGACCAAACGGATCTACGGACCATCGAATCTCAAACTTTAACCGCCAAAACTATTGTTTTTCATCCTGTAGTCCCATTTAGAATTATCGAACATCCTTTTTGGGCCGAGATATCTAGGAACGCTTTCGGGTTGTGTGCAAGTATTTCAAACCATATGGACCTAAAATTAGAAGTAATTCCAGCTTTATTCCCTAGAGCCTTCCAAAGACATTATCATTCTTGTTAGTTCTGAGTGAATTCTCGGTATGATAATTCTTTCATCAGCTTGTTCCCTGCTTTTCTCTAGCCTCGAGCTCCGACACACTATTCTAGCTAGACATGGGTGTGGCTTGTAACACCGATGACCAAACGGATGTACTGCACCATCGAAGTCTCAAACTTTAACTGCCAAAACTATTGTTTTTCATCCTCGAGTCCCATTTAGAATTACTAAACGCCCTTTTTGGGCCGAGATTTGTGAACGCTTTCGTGGTTTGTGTGCAAGTATTTCAAACCATACGGACCTAAAAATTAGAACTCATTCCATCTTTATTCCCCATAGCCTTCCAAAGAGTTCCAAAACCGCCCAAATGGAGCACATTATCATTCTTGTTAGTTCTGAGTGAATTCTCGATGATAATTCTTTCATCATTTTGTTCCCTGCTTTTCTCTAGCCTCGAGCCTCGACACACTATTCTAGCTAGACATGGGTGTGGCTCAGAACACCGATGACCAAACGGATGTACGGCACCATCGAATCTCAAACTTTAACTTCCAAAACTATTGTTTTTCATCCTGTAGTCCATTTTAGAATTACTAAACGCCCTTTTTGGGCCGAGATTTCTAGCAACACTTTCTCGGGTTTGTGCAAGTATTTCAAATCATATGGACCTAAAAATTAGAAGTCATTCCATCTTTATTCCCCTACAGCCTTCCAAAGAGTTCAAACCGACCTGGAGCACGTTATCATTCTTGTTAGTTCTGAGAATTCATGATAATTCTTTCATCTTTGTTCCCTAGCCCGAGCCTTCACTATTCTAGCTAGACATGGTTGTGGCTTGCAAACCGCCCAAACGGATCTACGGAGCATCGAATCTCAAACTTTAACAAAACTATTGTTTTTCATCCTGTCCCATTTAGAATTATTAAATGTCCTTTTTGAGCCGAGATTTCCAGAACGCTTGCGGCGGTTTGGGTGCAAGTATTTCAAACCATACGACCTAAAAATTAGAAGTCATTCCATCTTTATTCCCTAGAGCCTTCCAAAGAGTTCCTAAACCGCCTAGTCGGAGCACGTTATCATTCTTGTTAGTTCTAGTGAATTCCTCGATGATAATTCTTTCATCGCTTTGTTCCCAATTCTCTCTAGCCTGAGCCTGACACACTATTCTAGCTAGACATGGGTGTGGCTCGTAACACCTGATGACCAAACGGATCTACGGCACCATCGAATCTCAAACTTTAACTGACAAAAATCTTGTTTTTCATCCTATAGTCCCTTTTAGAATTATTAAACGTCTTTTTTTGGGCCGAGATTTCAAGCAACACTTTCTTGGGGTTTGTGTGCAAGTATTTCAAATCATATGTACCTAAAAATTAGAAGTCATTCCATCTTTATTCCCCTACAGCCTTCCAGCAGTTCCTAAACCGCTCCAGTCGGAGCACGTTATCATTCTTATTATTTCTGAGTGAATTCCCTCGGTATGATAATTCTTTCATCAGTTTGTTCCCCATTTCTTCTCTAGCCTGAGCCTGACACACTATTCTAGCTAGACATGGGTGTGGCTCGTAACACCTGATGACCAAACGGACCTACGGCACCATCGAATCTCAAACTTTAACTGCCATAACTATTGTTTTTCATCCTGTAGTCCCATTTAGAATTATTGAACGTCCTTTTTTGGGCCAAGATTTCTAGGAACGCTTTCGTGCGGTTTGTGTGCAAGTATTTCGAACCATACGGACCTAAAAATTAGAAGTCATTCCATCTTTATTCCCCTAGAGCCTTCCAAAGAGTTCCTAAACCTCTCCAATGGAGCACATTATCATTCTTGTTAGTTCTGAGTGAATTCCTCAGTATGATAATTCTTTCATCAGCTTTGTTCCCTGCTTTTGTCTAGCCTGTGCTCGACACACTATTCTAGCTAGACACGAGTGTGGCTCAGAACACCGATGACCAAACGGATCTACTTACACCATCGAATCTCAAACTTTAACTGCCAAAACTATTGTTTTTCATCCCGTAGTCCAATTTAGAATTACTAAACGCCCTTTTTGGGTCGAGATTTCTAGGAACGCTTTCGGTTTTCGTGCAAGTATTTCAAACCATACGGACCTAAAAATTAGAAGTCATTCCATCTTTATTCCCTAGAGCCTTCTAGCAGTTCCTAAACCACTCCAATCGGAGCACATTATCATTCTTGTTAGTTCTGAGTGAATTCCTCAGATGATAATTCTTTCATCAGTTTGTTCCCTGCTTTCTCTAGCCTGTGGCTCGACACACTATTCTAGCTAGACATGGGTGTGGCTCAGAACACCCGATGACCAAACGGATCTACGGCACCATCGAATCTCAAACTTTAACTGCCAAAACTATTGTTTTTCATCCTGTAGCCCCATTTAGAATTACTAAACGTCCTTTTTTGGGCCGAGATTTACAGGAACGCTTTCGTGCGGTTTGTGTGCAAGTATTTCAAACCATACGGACCTAAAAATTAGAACTCGTTCCATCTTTATTCCCCCATAGCCTTCCAGTAGTTCCAAAACCGCTCCAGTCGGAGCACATTATCATTCTTGTTAGTTCTGAGTGAATTCCCTCGGTATGATAATTCTTTCATCATTTTGTTCCCCGTTTCTTCTCTCGCCTGAGCCTGACACACTATTCTAGCTAGACATGGGTGTGGCTCGTAACACCTGATGACCAAACGGATGTACGGCACCATCGAGTCTCAAACTTTAACTGCCAAAACTATTGTTTTTCATCCTGTAGTCCATTTTAGAAATACTAAACGTCCTTTTTTGGGCCGAGATTTCTAGCAACACTTTCTCGGGGTTTGTGTGCAAGTATTTCAAATCATATGGACCTAAAAATTAGAAGTCATTCCATCTTTATTCCCCTACAGCCTTCCAGCAGTTCCTAAACCGCTCCAGTCGGAGCACGTTATCATTCTTGTTATTTCTGAGTGAATTCCCTCGGTATGATAATTCTTTCATCGCTTGTTCCCTGCTTTTTCTCTAGCCTGAGCCTGACACACTATTCTAGCTAGACATGGGTGTGGCTCGTAACACCTGATGACCAAACGGATCTACGACACCATCGATTCTCAAACTTTAACTGCCAAAACTATTGTTTTTCATCCTGTAGTCCCATTTAGAATTACTGAATGTCCTTTTTTGGATCGAGATTTCCAGGAACGCTTTCGTGTTTTATGTGCAAGTATTTCAAACCATACGACCTAAAAATTAGAAGTCATTCCATCTTTATTCCCTAGATCCTTCCAAAGAGGTCCTAAACCTCTCCAATGGAGCACGTTATCATTCTTGTTAGTTTTGAGTGAATTCTCAGATGATAATTCTTTCATCGCTTTGTTCCCTGCTTTCTCTCTAGCCTCGTGCTCGACACACTATTCTAGCTAGACATGGTGTGGCTCAGAACACCTGATGACCAAACGGATCTACGGCAAGATCGAATCTCAAACTTTAACTCGCCAAAACTATTGTTTTTCATCCTGTAGTCCCATTTAGAATTATTAAACGCCCTTTTTGGGCCGAGATTTGTGAACGCTTTCGCGGTTTGGGTGCAAGTATTTCAAACCATACGGACCTAAAAATTAGAAGTCATTCCATCTTTATTCCCTAGAGCCTTCCAAAGAGTTCCTAAACCGCCTAGTCGGAGCACGTTATCATTCTTGTTAGTTCTGAGTGAATTCCTCAGTATGATAATTCTTTCATCGCTTGTTCCCAATTCTTCTCTAGCCCGAGCCCGACACACTATTCTAGCTAGACATGGGTGTGGCTCAGAACACCGATGACCAAACGGATCTACGGCACCATCGAATCTCAAACTTTAATCGACAAAAATCTTGTTTTTCATCCTATAGTCCCTTTAGAATTATTAAACGCCTTTTTTGGGCCGAGATTTCAAGCAACACTTTCTTGGGGTTTGTGTGCAAGTATTTCAAATCATATGTACCTAAAATTAGAAGTCATTCCATCTTTATTCCCCACAGCCTTCCAAAGAGTTCCTAAACCGCCCAATGGAGCACGTTATCATTCTTATTATTTCTGAGTGAATTCTCTCAGTATGATAATTCTTTCATCAGTTTGTTCCCATTTCTTCTCTAGCCCGAGCCCGACACACTATTCTAGCTAGACATGGTGTGGCTCAGAACACCGATGACCAAACGGACCTACGGCACCATCGAATCTCAAACTTTAACTGCCATAACTATTGTTTTTCATCCTCAGAGTCCCATTTAGAATTATTGAACGCCCTTTTGGGCCAAGATTTCTAGGAACGCTTTCAGGCGGTTTGTGTGCAAGTATTTCAAACCATACGGACCTAAAAATTAGAAGTCATTCCATCTTTATTCCCTAGAGCCTTCCAAAGAGTTCCTAAACCTCTCCAAATGGAGCACATTATCATTCTTGTTAGTTCTGAGTGAATTCCCTCGGTATGATAATTCTTTCATCAGTTTGTTCCCCGTTTCTTGTCTAGCCTGTGCCTGACACACTATTCTAGCTAGACACGAGTGTGGCTCGTAACACCTGATGACCAAACGGATCTACGACACCATGGATTCTCAAACTTTAACTGCAAAAACTATTGTTTTTCATCCTGTAGTCCAATTTAGAATTACTGAACGTCCTTTTTGGGTCGAGATTTCTAGGAACGCTTTCGTGCGGTTTGTGTGCAAGTATTTCAAACCATACGGACCTAAAAATTAGAAGTCATTCCATCTTTATTCCCCTAGAGCCTTCTAGCAGTTCCTAAACCACTCCAATCGGAGCACATTATCATTCTTGTTAGTTCTGAGTGAATTCCTCGGTATGATAATTCTTTCATCGCTTTGTTCCCTGCTTTTCTCTAGCCTCAGGCTCGACACACTATTCTAGCTAGACATGGGTGTGGCTCAGAACACCGATGACCAAACGGATCTACTGCACCATCGAATCTCAAACTTTAACTCGCCAAAACTATTGTTTTTCATCCTCAGAGTCCCATTTAGAATTACTAAACGCCCTTTTTGGGCCGAGATTTCAGAACGCTTTCATGTTTTGTGTGCAAGTATTTCAAACCATACGGACCTAAAAATTAGAACTCGCTCCATCTTTATTCCCCATAGCCTTCCAAGAGTTCCAAAACCGCCCAATGGAGCACATTATCATTCTTGTTAGTTCTGAGTGAATTCCTCTGTATGATAATTCTTTCATCATTTTGTTCCCTGCTTTTCTCTCGCCTCGAGCCTCGACACACTATTCTAGCTAGACATGGGTGTGGCTCAGAACACCGATGACCAAACGGATGTACTGCACCATCGAAGTCTCAAACTTTAACCGCCAAAACTATTGTTTTTCATCCTGTAGTCCATTTTAGAAATACTAAACGCCCTTTTTGGGCCGAGATTTCTAGCAACACTTTCTCGGGTTTGTGCAAGTATTTCAAATCATATGGACCTAAAAATTAGAAGTCATTCCATCTTTATTCCCTACAGCCTTCCAAAGAGTTCCTAAACCGCCCAATGGAGCACGTTATCATTCTTGTTATTTCTGAGTGAATTCTCGGTATGATAATTCTTTCATCAGTTTGTTCCCTGCTTTTCTCTAGCCCGAGCTCGACACACTATTCTAGCTAGACATGGGTGTGGCCCAGAACACCCGATGACCAAACGGATCTACGACACACCATCGCTTTCAAACTTTAACTCGCCAAACTATTGTTTTTCATCCCAGAGTCCCATTTAGAATTATCAATGTCCTTTTTGGATCGAGATTTCCAGAACGCTTTCGCGGTTTATGTGCAAGTATTTCAAACCATACGGACCTAAAAATTAGAAGTCATTCCATCTTTATTCCCTAGATCCTTCCAAAGAGGTCCTAAACCTCTCCAAATGGAGCACGTTATCATTCTTGTTAGTTTTGAGTGAATTCCTCAGTATGATAATTCTTTCATCAGCTTTGTTCCCTGCTTTTCTCTAGCCTCGAGCCTCGACACACTATTCTAGCTAGACATGGGTGTAGCTCAGTAACACCGATGACCAAACGGATCTACGGCACCATCGAATCTCAAACTTTAACTCGCCAAAACTATTGTTTTTCATCTCGTAGTCCCATTTAGAATTATTAAACGTCCTTTTTTGGGCCGAGATTTCAAGGAACGCTTTCATGCGGTTTGGGTGCAAGTATTTCAAACCATACGGACCTAAAAATTAGAAGTCATTCCATCTTTATTCCCTAGAGCCTTCCAAAGAGTTCCTAAACCGCCTAGTCGGAGCACGTTATCATTCTTGTTAGTTCTGAGTGAATTTCTGTATGATAATTCTTTCATCGCTTTGTTCCCCATTTCTTCTCTAGCCTCGAGCCCCACACACTATTCTAGCTAGACATGGTGTGGCTCAGAACACCGATGACCAAACGGATCTACTGCACCATCGAATCTCAAACTTTAACCGACAAAAATCTTGTTTTTCATCCTATAGTCCCTTTTAGAATTATTAAACGCCTTTTTTGGGCCGAGATTTCAGCAACACTTTCTTGGGGTTTGTGCAAGTATTTCAAATCATATGTACCTAAAAATTAGAAGTCATTCCATCTTTATTCCCCACAGCCTTCCAAAGAGTTCCTAAACCGCCCAATGGAGCACGTTATCATTCTTATTATTTCTGAGTGAATTCTCAGTATGATAATTCTTTCATCAGCTTTGTTCCCATTTCTTCTCTAGCCCGAGCCTCGACACACTATTCTAGCTAGACATGGGTGTGGCTCAGAACACCGATGACCAAACGGACTCTACGGCACCATCGAATCTCAAACTTTAACTGCCATAACTATTGTTTTTCATCCCGTAGTCCCATTTAGAATTATTGAACGCCCTTTTGGGCCAAGATTTCTAGGAACGCTGTCGCGGTTTGTGCAAGTATTTCAAACCATACAGACCTAAAAATTAGAAGTCATTCCATCTTTATTCCCCTAGAGCCTTCCAACAGTTCCTAAACCTCTCCAGTCGGAGCACATTATCATTCTTGTTAGTTCTGAGTGAATTCCCTCGGTATGATAATTCTTTCATCAGTTTGTTCCCCGTTTCTTGTCTAGCCTGTGCCTGACACACTATTCTAGCTAGACACGAGTGTGGCTCGTAACACCTGATGACCAAACGGATCTACGGCACCATCGAATCTCAAACTTTAACTGCAAAAACTATTGTTTTTCATCCTGTAGTCCAATTTAGAATTACTGAACGTCCTTTTTTGGGTCGAGATTTCTAGGAACGCTTTCGTGCGGTTTGTGTGCAAGTATTTCAAACCATACGGACCTAAAAATTAGAAGTCATTCCATCTTTATTCCCCTAGAGCCTTCTAGCAGTTCCTAAACCACTCCAATCGGAGCACATTATCATTCTTGTTAGTTCTGAGTGAATTCCCTCGGTATGATAATTCTTTCATCAGTTTGTTCCCCGTTTCTTCTCTAGCCTGTGCCTGACACACTATTCTAGCTAGACATGGGTGTGGCTCGTAACACCTGATGACCAAACGGATCTACTGCACCATCGAATCTCAAACTTTAACCGCCAAAACTATTGTTTTTCATCCTCAGAGTCCCATTTAGAATTACTAAACGCCCTTTTTTGGGCCGAGATTTGTGAACGCTTTATGTTTTGTGTGCAAGTATTTCAAACCATACGGACCTAAAATTAGAACTCGCTCCATCTTTATTCCCCATAGCCTTCCAAGAGTTCCAAAACCGCCCAATGGAGCACATTATCATTCTTGTTAGTTCTCGAGTGAATTCCTCAGATGATAATTCTTTCATCATTTTGTTCCCTGCTTTTCTCTCGCCGAGCCTCGACACACTATTCTAGCTAGACATGGGTGTGGCTCAGAATACACCGATAACCAAACGGATGTACGGCACCATCGAATCTCAAACTTTAACTCGCCAAAACTATTGTTTTTCATCCTCAGAGTCCATTTTAGAAATACTAAACGCCCTTTTTGGGCCGAGATTTCTAGCAACACTTTCTCGGGTTTGTGTACAAGTATTTCAAATCATATGGACCTAAAAATTAGAAGTCATTCCATCTTTATTCCCTACAGCCTTCCAAAGAGTTCCTAAACCGCCCAATGGAGCACGTTATCATTCTTGTTATTTCGAGTGAATTCCTCAGTATGATAATTCTTTCATCAGTTTGTTCCCTGCTTTTCTCTAGCCCGAGCCTCACACACTATTCTAGCTAGACATGGGTGTGGCTCAGAACACCGATGACCAAACGGATCTACGACACCATCGATTCTCAAACTTTAACTGCCAAAACTATTGTTTTTCATCCTGTAGTCCCATTTAGAATTACTGAATGTCCTTTTTTGGACCGAGATTTCCAGGAACGCTTTCGTGCGGTTTATGTGCAAGTATTTCAAACCATACGGACCTAAAAATTAGAAGTCATTCCATCTTTATTCCCCTAGATCCTTCCAGCAGGTCCTAAACCTCTCCAGTCGGAGCACGTTATCATTCTTGTTAGTTTTGAGTGAATTCCCTCGGTATGATAATTCTTTCATCAGTTTGTTCCCCGTTTCTTCTCTAGCCTGTGCCTGACACACTATTCTAGCTAGACATGGGTGTAGCTTGTAACACCTGATGACCAAACGGATCTACGGCAGCATCGAATCTCAAACTTTAACTGCCAAAACTATTGTTTTTCATCTCGTAGTCCCATTTAGAATTATTAAACGTCCTTTTTTGGGCCGAGATTTCCAGGAACGCTTTCGTGCGGTTTGGGTGCAAGTATTTCAAACCATACGGACCTAAAAATTAGAAGTCATTCCATCTTTATTCCCCTAGAGCCTTCCAGCAGTTCCTAAACCGCTCTAGTCGGAGCACGTTATCATTCTTGTTAGTTCTGAGTGAATTCTCGTATGATAATTCTTTCATCAGCTTTGTTCCCATTTCTTCTCTAGCCTGAGCCTGACACACTATTCTAGCTAGACATGGGTGTGGCTCGTAACACCTGATGACCAAACGGATCTACGGCACCATCGAATCTCAAACTTTAACTGACAAAAATCTTGTTTTTCATCCTATAGTCCCTTTTAGAATTATTAAACGTCTTTTTTTGGGCCGAGATTTCCAGCAACACTTTCTTGGGGTTTGTGTGCAAGTATTTCAAATCATATGTACCTAAAAATTAGAAGTCATTCCATCTTTATTCCCCTACAACCTTCCAAAGAGTTCAAACCGCCCAATGGAGCACGTTATCATTCTTATTATTTCGAGTGAATTCCTCGTATGATAATTCTTCCATCAGCTTGTTCCCTGCTTTTCTCTAGCCCGAGCCTCGACACACTATTCTAGCTAGACATGGTGTGGCTCAGAACACCGATGACCAAACGGACCTACGGCACCATCGAATCTCAAACTTTAACTGCCATAACTATTGTTTTTCATCCTGTAGTCCCATTTAGAATTATTGAACGTCCTTTTTTGGGCCAAGATTTCTAGGAACGCTTTCGTGCGGTTTGTGTGCAAGTATTTCAAACCATACGGACCTAAAAATTAGAAGTCATTCCATCTTTATTCCCCTAGAGCCTTCCAGCAGTTCCTAAACCTCTCCAGTCGGAGCACATTATCATTCTTGTTAGTTCTGAGTGAATTCCCTCGGTATGATAATTCTTTCATCAGTTTGTTCCCCGTTTCTTGTCTAGCCTGTGCCTGACACACTATTCTAGCTAGACACGAGTGTGGCTCATAACACCTGATGACCAAACGGATCTACGGCACCATCGAATCTCAAACTTTAACTGCCAAAACTATTGTTTTTCATCCTGTAGTCCAATTTAGAATTACTGAACATCCTTTTTTGGGTCGAGATTTCTAGGAACGCTTTCGTGCGGTTTGTGTGCAAGTATTTCAAACCATACGGACCTAAAAATTAGAAGTCATTCCATCTTTATTCCCCTAGAGCCTTCTAGCAGTTCCTAAACAACTCCAATCGGAGCACATTATCATTCTTGTTAGTTCTGAGTGAATTCCCTCGGTATGATAATTCTTTCATCAGTTTGTTCCCTGCTTTTCTCTAGCCTCGAGCTCTATACACTATTCTAGCTAGACATGGGTGTGGCTCAGAACACCTGATGACCAAACGGATCTACTAACCATCGAATCTCAAACTTTAACTGCCAAAACTATTGTTTTTCATCTTGTAGCCCCATTTAGAATTACTAAACGTCCTTTTTTGGGCCGAGATTTCCAGGAACGCTTTCGTGCGGTTTGTGTGCAAGTATTTCAAACCATACGGACCTAAAAATTAGAACTCGTTCCATCTTTATTCCCCCATAGCCTTCCAGCAGTTCCAAAACCGCTCTAGTCGGAGCACATTATCATTCTTGTTAGTACTGAGTGAATTCCCTCGGTATGATAATTCTTTCATCATTTTGTTCCTGCTTTTCTCTCTCCTCGAGCCTCGACACACTATTCTAGCTAGACATGGGTGTGGCTCAGAACACCGATGACCAAACGGATCTACGGCACCATCGAATCTCAAACTTTAACCGCCAAAACTATTGTTTTTCATCCTCGTAGTCCATTTTAGAAATACTAAACGCCCTTTTTGGGCCGAGATTTCTAGCAACACTTTCTGGGTTTGTGTGCAAGTATTTCAAATCATATGGACCTAAAATTAGAAGTCATTCCATCTTTATTCACCTACAGCCTTCCAAAGAGTTCCTAAACCGCCCAAATGGAGCACGTTATCATTCTTGTTAGTTCTGAGTGAATTCCTCAGATGATAATTCTTTCATCAGCTTGTTCCCTGCTTTTCTCTAGCCCGAGCCCACACACTATTCTAGCTAGACATGGGTGTGGCTCAGAACACCGATGACCAAACGGATCTACTTACACCATCGATTCTCAAACTTTAACCGCCAAAACTATTGTTTTTCATCCCGTAGTCCCATCTAGAATTACTAAATGTCCTTTTTGGACCGAGATTTGTGAACGCTTTATGGTTTATGCAAGTATTTCAAACCATACGGACCTAAAAATTAGAAGTCATTCCATCTTTATTCCCTAGATCCTTCCAAGAGGTCCTAAACCTCTCCAATGGAGCACGTTATCATTCTTGTTAGTTTTGAGTGAATTCCTCGCATGATAATTCTTTCATCAGCTTGTTCCCTGCTTTTCTCTAGCATGTGCCCGATACACTATTCTAGCTAGACATGGGTGTGGCTCAGAACACCGATGACCAAACGGATATACGGCACCATCGAATCTCAAACTTTAACTCGCCAAAACTATTGTTTTTCATCCCGTAGTCCCATTTAGAATTACTAAACGCCCTTTTTGGGCCGAGATTTCTGTGAACGCTTTCAATGGTTTGTGTGCAAGTATTTCAAACCATATGGACCTAAAATTAGAAGTCATTCCATCTTTATTCCCTAGAGCCTTCCAGAGATTTCCTAAACCGCCCAATGGAGCACGTTATCATTCTTGTTAGTTCTGAATGAATTTCTCTCAGATGATAATTCTTTCATCAGTTTGTTCCCGCTTTTCTCTAGCCCGAGCCTCACACACTATACTAGCTAGACATGGTGTGGCTCAGAACACCGATGACCAAACGGATGTACGGCACCATCGAATCTCAAACTTTAACTACCAAAACTATTGTTTTTCATCCTCAGTAGTCCCATTGAGAATTACTAAACGCCCTTTTTGGGCCGAGATTTCAGAACGCTTTTTGTGCAAGTATTTCAAACCATACGTTTGTGCAAGTATTTCAAACCATACGGAGCTAAAAATTAGAAGTCATTCCATCTTCATTCCCCTAGAGCCTTCTAGCAGTTCCTAAACCACTCCAGTCGGAGCACATTATCATTCTTGTTAGTTCTGAGTGAATTCCCTCCAGATGATATATCTTTCATCAGCTTTGTTCCCTGCTTCTTCTCAGAGCTCTGTGCTCGACACACTATTCTAGCTAGACATGGGTGCGCTCAGAACACCTGATGAGCAAACGGATCTACTGCACCATCGAATCTCAAACTTTAACTGCCAAACTATTGTTTTTCATCCTGTAGTCCCATTTAGAATTACTAAACGTCCTTTTTTGGGCCGAGATTTCCAGGAACGCTTTCATGCGGTTTTTGTGCAAGTATTTCAAATCATACGGACCTAAAAATTAGAACTCGTTCCATCTTTATTCCCCCAGAGCCTTCCAAAGAGTTCCAAAACCGCCCAATGGAGCACATTATCATTCTTGTTAGTTCTGAGTGAATTCCTCGGTATGATAATTCTTTCATCAGTTTGTTCCCTGCTTTTCTCTCTCGCCTCGAGCCTCGACACACTATTCTAGCTAGACATGGGTGTGGCTCGTAACACCTGATGACCAAACGGATGTACGGCACCATCGAATCTCAAACTTTAAGTGCCAAAACTATTGTTTTTCATCCTGTAGTCCCTTTTAGAATTACTAAACGTCCTTTTTTGGGCCGAGATTTCTAGCAACACTTTCTCGGGGTTTGTGTGCAAGTATTTGAAATCATATGGACCTAAAAATTAGAAGTCATGCCATCTTTATTCCCCTACAGCCTTCCAGCAGTTCGTAAGCTGCTCCAATCGGAGCACGTTATCATTCTTGTTAGTTCTGAGTGAATTCCCTCGGTATGATAATGCTTTCATCAGCTTGTTCCCTGCTTTTCTCTAGCCTCGAGCCCCACACACTATTCTAGCTAGACATGGGTGTGGCTCAGAACACCTCGATGACCAAACGGATCTACGGCACCATCGATTCTCAAAGTTTAACTGCCAAAACTATTGTTTTTCATCCTGTAGTCCCATTTAGAATTACTGAATGTCCTTTTTTGGGCCGAGATTTCCAGGAACGCTTTCGTGCGGTTTATGTGCAAGTATCTCAAACCATACGGACCTAAAAATTAGAAGTCATTCCATCTTTATTCCCCTAGATCCTTCCAAAGAGGTCCTAAACCTCTCCAATGGAGCACGTTATCATTCTTGTTAGTTTTGAGTGAATTCCTCAGATGATAATTCTTGCATCAGTTTGTTCCCTGCTTTTCTCTAGCATGTGCCCCATACACTATTCTAGCTAGACATGGGTGTGGCTCAGAACACCTGATGACCAAACGGATATACGCACCATCGAATCTCAAACTTTAACAGCCAAAACTATTGTTTTTCATCCTGTAGTCCCATTTAGAATTACTAAACGCCCTTTTTGGGCCGAGATTTGTGAACGCTTTGATGCGGTTTGTGCAAGTATTTCAAACCATACGGACCTAAAATTAGAAGTCATTCCATCTTTATTCCCCTAGAGCCTTCCAAAGAGTTCCTAAACCGCCCAATGGAGCACGTTATCATTCTTGTTAGTTCTGAATGAATTTCTCTCAGATGATAATTCTTTAATCAGTTTGTTCCTGCTTTTTCTAGCCCGAGCCTGACACACTATACCAGCTAGACATGGGTGTGGCTCGTAACACCTGATGACCAAACGGATCTACGGCACCATCGAATCTAAAACTTTAACTACCAAAACTATTGTTTTTCATCCTGTAGTCCCATTGAGAATTACTAAACGTCCTTTTTTTGGGCCGAGATTTCCAGGAACGCTTTCGTGCGGTTTGTGTGCAAGTATTTCAAACCATACGGACCTAAAAATTAGAAGTCATTCCATCTTTATTCCCCTAGAGCCTTCTAGCAGTTCCTAAACCACTCAAGTCGGAGCTCATTATCATTCTTGTTAGTTCAGAGTGAATTCCCTCGGTATGATATATCTTTCATCAGTTTGTTCCCCGTTTCTTCTGTAGCCTGTGCCCGACACACTATTCTAGCTAGACATGGGTGCGGCTCGTAACACCTGATGAGCAAACGGATCTACGGCACCATCGAATCTCAAACTTTAACTGCCAAAACTATTGTTTTTCATCCTGTAGTCCCATTTAGAATTACTAAACGCCCTTTTTGGGCCGAGATTTGTGAACGCTTTCGCGCGGTTTGTGTGCAAATATTTCAAACCATACGGACCTAAAAATTAGAACTCATTCCATCTTTATTCCCCAGAGCCTTCCAAAGAGTTCCAAAACCGCCCCAATGGAGCACATTATCATTCTTGTTAGTTCTGAGTGAATTCCTCGGTATGATAATTCTTTCATCAGCTTTGTTCCCTGCTTTTCTCTCTCGCCGAGCCCGACACACTAATCTAGCTAGACATGGGTGTGGCTCGTAACACCTGATGACCAAACGGATGTACGGCACCATCGAATCTCAAACTTTAACTGCCAAAACTATTGTTTTTCATCCTGTAGTCCCTGTTAGAATTACTTAACGTCCTTTTTTGGGTCGAGATTTCTAGCAACACTTTCTCGGGGTTTGTGTGCAAGTATTTCAAATCATATGGACCTAAAAATTAGAAGTCATTCCATCTTTATTCCCCTACAACCTTCCAGCAGTTCCTAAACCGCTCCAGTCGGAGCACGTTATCATTCTTGTTAGTTCTGAGTGAATTCCCTAAGTATGATAATTCTTTCATCAGTTTGTTCCCCGTTTCTTCTCTAGCCTGAGCCCGACACACTATTCTAGCTAGACATGTATCGGTGTACTAGAGTAGGGGTACCCTAGTATCCCAAACTCGTGCACGGGCAGTTGCAGCACCCCGCGGCAAGGCTTGCCAGGCAACGGCCAAGATCCTCCATGGTTCCTTTGGAGACATTCAAGAACAAAGTATTTAAGCCTAGGAGACAAGGCCCCGGCAAGAGGAGCTTGCCGGGAAGGCCAACCAAGGCACCTAGAAAACAAGGCCCCGGCAAGAGGAGCTTGCCGGGAAGGCCCGGTGAGCGACAAGCTCCCGGACGCGACAAGACGACGGCCGCGGCGAGCTACCACTCTTTTCCTCCGCTCCAGCTCATCCAACAACGTGTCGCCCTGGTACCCTTCCAGGCGCACGTGGCGGGAGGCTGTGCAGCCAGGGGTGCGTGGTGGCAAGCGGCGCTGACAAGATTTCCATCGTGGCGAACGATGGTGCCCCTGACGGTCCCTTTCTGCACTGTTTGGGCGACTTAGACGGGCATTTAATGCTTTTGTCCCCTGCCATCAGGGTTAGGTATGATACACTGTTCAGGTAGCTGTAGCAACCGCAAGTCTTTTTCCCTTTTTACCCTTGCCTATGTTGCCACTTGTCGGTTACCCCTTGAGCATATAAAAGGAGGCCCATGCGCAACGTAAAGGAGGATGAGAGGGTTCGGTTCATTCGAAACCAGAGAACACTCACGCTAGGTCTTGTAGCTCTCAGTGCCCCCTAGCAAGAACACAATACAATCAGACTAGCAGCAGTCGGAGTATTATCTCCCGAGAGCTCCGTTGGGTAACTGCTCGTGCTTCGCCGATCCGCTTT
This sequence comes from Aegilops longissima, assembly GCA_021605205.1. Classification (NCBI taxonomy): domain Eukaryota; kingdom Viridiplantae; phylum Streptophyta; class Magnoliopsida; order Poales; family Poaceae; genus Aegilops; species Aegilops longissima. The sequence continues at coordinate 22,039 of JAHIAM010001090.1, read as the reverse complement.
TCGGCGACTCTCCGCCTTCATCAACCGAAGGGACTCGTCCGCCGTCCCATAGGTGTTCGTGGGTCCGATCAGCCTCCCCGACATCTTTGGCGCGCTGTAGGGGCATCGAGGCTGTGTGAACCTGATCCGCGCTCACACGAGCGCATCTTCATCATCTTCATCGACATGCCACCGAAGAAGAAGGCTTCGGCGGCAGCGGATCCGTCCACGTCGAACCCACCACCGGAGCAAACGGGTGGTGGAGTAGACGCCGGCGGAAGAACGGACGTCGACGATGGAGCCCACGATGCTGCCAAGTCCAAGGACAAGGCTGCGCAAACCTCGGCGTCCAGACATTCACCGCGCCCATCTCAGGAGGCGCGGGACCGACAGCGTCATGGTATTCACAATACCATACGCTCGTTGGACCAAGATCGAGTTGGTGGTTCTCGTAGCGCTCAAGACCAGCATGCACGCCAACATGCTAGCGCGAGCGAGGCACGGTCGCCCGGACGGGGGACTGCTCCTTCTAACATAGATAGAAGTCCAAGCATATCCCGCCTCGCCGCTGCGCCATCGCCGCCGCCACTCGAAAGCGTAAGCTTTGGCGCGAGCTCAATCGCTTCCCGGATTACCCTCCGACGCCGACAAGATCGACGTAATGGAGGGCCACCATTCGAGTCTCATCACCACGCCAACGGCGACACTCCACGGCAGCCGAGTACATCGCTGCCGCGCAGATGCTGTGCACGAGCCGATGGCGATTTAAACTCGGGGGTGCAACCACTATGCACTCTCCAACCCGGGCTAAGATCGCCGACCGCGGATCCACCTCGACAAATACCCACTGCATCATCGATCCACGAGCTCGCCGCGATCAGCGCCAAGTTCTTCACGAACGACAGAAGAAGACGCCGAACTCGTGATCGAAGGCCAAGAGAAGCGCGGCCAATCGACCAGCGCTACTGGGCCCTCCGTCGACATGCATGCGCCAGGGGAGCCAGCGACTTATCAGACGCTGTAGGTTGCCCTGCTGCTCACCCGTGAGCTGCGGCAAGTCCAAAGGCCCAAAGAAGAAAAATTTCAAGCCCGACGTGCTGAGAAGTACGACGGCAAGACGATCCGCCGAGTTCCTCAAGATTCACACCATCGCGTGCAAGCTGCCGGGACGAGGCGACAAGATCCTCGCCAACTACTTCCTCACCGTACTCAAGCCCAATGTCGATCCTGGCTCATGCACTTGCCGACAACTCCATATCCTCTTGTGCGGATCTGTACCATCAGTTTGTCGGCGTTTTCACAAAGCGCCACAAACCTCATGGCTAAGATAAGGACCTCATCTGCTGCCTGTATGGAAGGAGAGCCCCTCAAATACATTCAAAGATTCAGCTGTACACTACAACATCCTGACGCCCACCCTGCCATGGTAATCAGCGCTGCTCCATCGAACGCAAGGAACCGCAGGATGAGGGAGGAGATGGCGATGTGCAAGATCAAGGACGTCAGTGAGCTATATGCCTTGGCCGACAAGTGTGCACGTGCCGAGGAAGGGAGAAGACTCCCCGGGGAGAATGTAGAAGCAGGAGGATCTGACAGTGAGGAAGCTGCCCCGGCAAAGAAAAGTCGGCGGCGAAACAACAGAAAGAAGAAAGGCAAAGAAGTGCTAGTTGTCGAGCAGTCCGGCAACGGAGGTGCCGCCAAGAAAGCCAAAGTTGGTAGCTCCGGCAAGGAGGTTGCCACGGGCACCAACGACCAGGCTGTGGCGGTCGCGAACAAGCAGGACAGCTCCAACAAACAGTACTGCAAGATCCACCGCACCAAGGGTCATGACCTCCAGAGCTGCAAGAAGGTCAAGCAACTTGTCGAACAGCAGAAGGCTGAATACGAGCGGCGCGACAAGGAGAAGGCCCAGGAAGGTGCTGGAGGAACTAGCAAGAAGCGCCCCGGCCGGGGAGGACGCCGCGGCAAGGCCAAGCAGCGGCAAGGAGACAGACCTCCCCGCGGCCGCGACAAGGACGAAGAAGACGACAGCGACGAAGATATGGAAGATGACGAGGCCGATGAGCAGGAGTTCCAGAAAGCCACAGAGGTCTTATGCGTTGACGGCGGTGCTTCTCTGCATACTTCCCACCGCCAACTCAAGCAGTGGATGCGGAGGTCAATGCGCAGAACCATCCGTCGAGTCACGCAAGCCTCTCGAATGGTCCAGCACGCCTATCATCTTTGATATTGAGGACCACCCGATCGCATAATTACGGTCGGTGCTTGCCGATGTTGGTTTCACCAACTATCCGCAACCTCAAGGTCACTAAGATGCTAGTTGACAATGGGCCGCTTGAACCTGATCTCCTCCGCGTACTCCGAAACTCCAAATCCTCGCAGCGAAGCTCAAGAGACCGCACATTCCAAGGAATCAATCCGGAAGGAGCAAGCCAAAGGGGAAGATCACGCTGTTTAACATTTGGCAGCGAGCTGAACTTCAGGATCGAGAGGGTCACTTTGACGTTGCCGATTTTCCATTGCCTTACAATGGGATACTTGGTCAGCCCAAAGACTCGCCAAATTCATGGCGGCTCTCACTATGCATACAACTTGTCAAGATGCCAGTCCCGATAAGCGCCATCTCTGCCCTCGGCGACAAGAAGGATGCTCTTATCTCGCGCCGACAAGATCTACTGGAAGCAGCAGCCGCAGCAGATCACAAGTCACTTGTCACTGAAGCTCCCGGGAAGGAAGAAGGCCAAGTCCCGCAAGAGTTCTCGATGCCTACTCCGCAAGCACACTCTTCGAGTGCTGCGCCACCGCCGAGGACGCACCATCGAGCTCCACCGCAAGTGTAAGAAGACGATGGCAGCTCCACCAGAGACCAAGAAGGTGTCCGCTTATGAGGACGGCACTGGTGGTACCTTCACCATCGCCACTCTCGACCCTAAATAGGAAAGCGCCGCTGCTTTCCCTGCGGGCGAACGCCGACGGTTTGCATGGCAGCCGTCCGACATCCCCGTGTTCCTGTGAAAGTAATTGAGCACCACCTAGCTGTCTGTCCTCATGCGCGCCCACAAGCGTAAAGTCGAAACAGCAGTGGAGCGCCAAGAATTCATCGCAGAAGAGATCAAGAAATTGGAAGTAGCAGGCCTTGTCAGAGGAGTGCTCCATCCTACGTGGTTGGCCAATCCTGTAGTCGTACGCAAAGCAAACGGGAAATGGAGGCTTTGTATTGACTTTACCGATGTTAATAAAGCTTGTCCCAAAGACCCATTTCCCTTGCCGCGCATCGACCAGATTGTTGACTCCACGGCCGGATGTGATTTGCTTTCATTTCTTGATGCATACTCAGGATACCATCAGATCTTCATGGCAGAAGAGGATGAGGAGAAAACCGCATTCATCACCCCATGCGGCACCTACTGTTTTGTACGGATGCCCTTCGGGTTAAAGAATGCCGGTTCAACATTTGCGAGAGTAGTCCATGTAGCTTTTGAGCCACAAATGCACAGAAATGTAGAAGCTTACATGGATGACATAGTGGTCAAGAGCAAGAACAAGACTACTCTGATTCAAGATTTAGATGAAACCTTTGCAAATCTGCGCAAGATCAACCTCAAGCTCAACCCCGAGAAGTGTGTGTTTGGAGTCCCTTCCGGCAAGCTTCTCGGGTTCTTCGTGTCTCAACGGGAATTGAAGCCAATCCCGACAAGATCAAGGCCATTGAGCAGATCAAGCACTAAAGCGCCAAGGATGTACAAAGACTTGCCGTTATGTGAATCGCCTCAAGAGGTTTATCTCTAGGTTCTGCTGAGCGCCTCGCCATTTTTCAAAATTTTGAAAAAGGCAGGTCCAATGAAATGGACTCTCAAGCGGAGGCTGCGCTGCAAGACTTAAAGAGATACCTGTCCTCCACTCCAACACTTGTCGCACCTAAGCCACAAGAGAAGTTGCTGCTATATATAGCGGCAACCAATCAAGTGGTTAGTGCTGCGTTAGTGGCGGAGAGGGAGGCGGATGATGAGCCTACAACCAAGGCAGATGCACCCAGCGACAAGCAAGGTACTTCACCGACAAGCTCGTCCCGATAAAGATGGATCTCATGCAGGAGTGTGAGAAGGTGCAGAGAGAATGGTGCAGCCCCAGTTTATTTTGTCGGCCTCTTCAGTGGGCTAGGTCAAGGTACTGTGTACAGAAATTGCTTTTCGCCTTCTCATGGCCTCGAGAAAGCTGCGCCATTACTTCCAAGCACACGAGATCACAATGCCACTCGCTCCGCTGAAGAGGATACTGCAAAATCCGTAAGCAACAGCAGGATTGTCGAGTGGGCACTGAACTGCAAGCTTTGGCCTCAAGTTTGAAAGCACTTCAACTATCCAAAGTAGCAGCATTGGCGGAGTTCATAGCAGAATGGACGCCAACACAAGATGAAGAAATTCCAGAGACGAGCATCCCTGCCAAGGAAGCAAGCAAAGAGTGGCTAATGTACTTTGATGGTGCCTTCGCAAAGCATGGCGCCGGCAGCGTGCTGCTTGTCGCACCCACCGGAGAGCACCTCAAGTACGTAATCCAGATGCACTTTACCAAGGAGCAAGCAACAAACAATACTGCAGAGTATGAAGGTTTGCTTGCCGGTCTCAGGATCGTGGTAGACCTTGGGATCAAGAAGCTCATTGTCAGGGGAGACTCACAGCTTGTCATCCGCCAAGTGAACAAGAGTTATCAGAGTCCGTTGATGGAAGCTTATGTTGATGAAGTGAGAAAGATAGAAGAGCACATTGACGGCCTACAGATGGAACATGTTCCAAGAGCTCAGAACGACATTGCCGACGGCCTGTCAAAATGCGCCGCACTTAAGTTACCTATGGAACCAGGGACCTTTGTGCTCAAGCTGACTCAACCAACTGTAGCGCCATCAACTGGACAAAGCAAGAAGAGGAAGTTGATTTCTGGCGACTATTTTCCGGCCGAGCTTCCCGAAGCCGCCGCTAAGAAGGTCCTCAAGATCAACGCCAAGAGTGCTGAGGAGCAGTCTGCTCCGGCAACCCCTAGGGTTTGTTCCATTGAAGCAAACGCTCCCGACAAGTTTTGCTCCGGCAAGCTTGCCGGGGAACGTCAAGCTCCGGCTAAACCACAGGTTCTTGCCATAGAAGCGGATGTTCCCGCAGCAGCAGTTGTGCCTTTAGCCCTTGTTGTCGAGCCACAAGCTCCAGCATGGGCGCAGCAGATTATCCATTTCCTTCAGACAGGAGAACTTCCTGAAGAGCTAGAAGAAGCGGAAAGAGTAGCCCAGCAGTCAAGTATGTACCAGTTTGTCGACAAAGACACTGCATGTAAGAAGACTCAACGCTAGAAATTGAAGTGTATTCACCAGAAGATGGATGTAAGTTGCTGGCAGAGATACACGGAGGCATATGTGGTCACCACATAGGCGCAAGAGCACTTGTCGGCAAAGCATTCCGCAAGGTTTCTTTTGGCCGACAGCCCTCCGTGATGCAATCGCACAAGTGAAGCTGCCCAGCCCATTCCAAGCAGATACACCAGCCAGCTCAAGCTCTCCGTGCACGATCCCTTTATCCTCGCCATTTTCGTCCTGGGGTTTGACATCCTCGCCCTTTCCCGAAGCTATCGGGGCTTTGAGTACTTGTATGTTGCAATCGATAAGTTCACAAAGTGGCCGGAAGTGGAAGCAGGAGGAAGGTGACAGACAACAAGCAATAAGTTCTTCAGTCGATTTTTGCCGCTTCGATCCCTAACAGGATCATCACCGACAACGTACACAATTCACGAGCCGCACCTTCATGCAAGACGCCCAAGATCTTGGCGCTAAGGTCTGCTTTCGCTTCGCTTGCTCATCCGAGAAGCAACGGTCAAGCGGAGAGGGCGAACGCCGGTGCTGCGCGACTCAAGACCAGACTTTCGGCTGCTGCACAAGTGCGAAGAAATGGATTGAGGAGCTGCCGGTGGTTCTTGGTCGATCAGACGACGCCAAATCGAGCCATCGCCGACACCTTTCGCCTAGTCTATGGAGCAGAGGCAGTTCTCCCACGGAACTCAGATACGGTCACCTCGAGTGCTCGCTATGATGAGTTTCGAGCAAGAGCAGCTGCGATAAGATGACACGCTGCTCCTTGAGGAGGACCGCCTTCGTGCTGCAGACGAGCTGCTCGACACAAAGAAGCTTTGCGCCGCTACCACAGCCGCAAGTTAATGCCAAGTTTCGAGGAAGGCGACTTTGTTCTTCGCGCGCTCAGTCCGCCAAGAATTCCAACAAGTTGACGCCAAGTGGGAAGGCCTTACCGGGTTAAACGAGTCACTAGGCCTGGCGCTGTCCGCTTTGAGACCAAGATGGCATTCCGTGAGCAACTCCTCGAACATTGAGCATCTTCAGAATTTTACTCAGAGGCGCTGTTGTTGAACCTGTTCCGCAACCGCTTTTTGTACAAGTCTTGCCGATGTTGCATGTAATCTTTGTACAAAGCCGGGCGCAGACCCTGCATAAGTAAAACCAGTGTGTTCCAGTGATCTTGTCGATTTCATGCTCTCTACTTTTATTTTTGCATGCAATATCCGACACTTTGTGCAGCACCTACTCCGTAGCACTAACGAGCCACAAGGCTCCATATCTTTATTTTCTTCTTTCTCTTCTCAAAGAAAGGAAGGATCCTTCGCACACAAGTTTGCCGGGGAAGGAGAAGATAACGGTGTGACCAAGCGCCACCGAGGAGGTTTGGCCTTATCGGGAAGCAAACAATGTAAAAGCACGATAAAAGCTTGTTGCCAAAGTTTGAGCAATCAGTTTTAATTTTTAAAGTTATTCTCCTCGAACGACTCGCACTTTGTATGGAAAACCTCCATGCGGGAGGAACCAACTCAGAGCTAGTTGCGCCTTACTTTGTTTCGAGTCCGCTCAACAATCTAAGTGAGCTGCATTAGTTATGATAAGGTTTCTGCCGAGGCAACACCCCCACTAGGCTGCCGACGTCCCAGCACTCAGGCCAAGGGCTAAGGTGCTTATGCCGGCAAGTCCCCCAAAGCGAGGGCAAAACATACAAAGGAAGGAATCAAGTAAAGGAAATAACATAGCAATTACTACCCGAGATAGAGTTATATTACAAGATAGCTTGTCGCAGCTCTAATAGATTGTTCTCCTAACATGACTAGCAGCGACAAGGAAAAGATAAAATGGGCGGCCTAATCTACGCGGTCGCCTTCAACCCTCTTGATCCCGCCACCCTGTCCACGATGGAGGATAAGGGTCTTGAGCCTCCACATCAAGATCCGCGGCAAGGACCTCGAGGACGCAGGTGACGTTGAGGCCTGGATTATGGAAGGCCACCTTCATCAAGACTTTTGAGAGCTCCCACAGATCTCGGGCGCGACTCCTCAGCCAGCTGCTTTGGGATCTCCTCCCGAGTCAGCTGGAGCGCCTGCCACCACGCCTTTGAAGAACAAGCTGAGCTTGGCGCTGGGTTGGAGGTGCTCGACGGTGGAATATCCAAGATCCACCATCCCCAGCTCCACCAGCTCCCTATCGATGGCGGCGGCAGTATCCACTAGACCCTCGGTCCAGTGCTCCACGTTATCCCTGAAAGAATTTTGGGTGACGGCAGCACTCGCCAGCCAGCCTGTCGGCCTTTTGATCTCGCCTCCCCGGCCTCGCCCAGCCAGCCTTGGTCAGGTGGTCAGCTTTCAGCTCCAGATCCGCTGAGTCCTTGGCGGCGCTTGAGCCTTTGCTCCTCTCGTAGAGACGGCCCTGCAGCTCGCCAAGAGTGTAGGCGCCCTTCTCAAGGCCATGCTTGAGTGCAGCAATCTCGCCGCCTTTTTCAGATTGGCCTCCAACTGCACCACCTTCGTCCCCCAACTCCTTCTTGGCGGCTCTCGGCAGCTGCAGCAGATCCTTTGCTTCCTTGAGAGTCTCACCAATGATTGCTGCACAAGCAAGCTCCTCCTCGTGGCTGTCGAGATTGACCTTCCGCTGCACCAGCCTTCGCCTTCCTCGCATGACAGCTTCTCGCGGCAAGCCTTTGTTGTTTTCAGCTTCAGCCTTCTCGAGGAGGAAGGCTTGCGCCTCGGCGAATCGCCCCGCCTCTCGCCAAAGACCGGAGAGCTTCCTCGATTGATGCCCCGAGCTCCTCCGCTTTCTATGTCCACGCCCGCCGCGCCGACAAGCGCTTCTCGAGGCCAGCTTGGCTTGTCGGGCGCGTAAAGTGACACCAGCTTTCTATCAGCTGCCTCCTCCTCAGCTCGCCATCGCTGCGTGCTCAAGGCCAACCAGCGCCAGCTGGCGGAGGCGAAGCAGCTCTTCGTCAAGGTTTCTCCTTCAACCGCGCCTGGAGCTCAAGCCTGTGGGAGTTTGATGAAGACGCCACCGCTGCCTTCGATAGGCGCCGGCTGGGGCCCTTCGAGCTTGACGCTGCGGTAGCGGGCGGAGGGATCGGCGGTCGGTGTAGCGCCTGCCGCCTCCCGCGCCCTGTGGCTGCCAAGGCGATCGCTGCACTCTCGCCAGCCCTCAAGGCAGCAGCCTTGGCGCCTCTTCGCTAGCGGATTCATCAGCGCTGCCTCCTTCTCCCGCGACTCGGCTCTCCATCGCCCGCAAGGCAGATGGACCTGAAGACCGGAAAAGGAAGAAAAGTCAAGCAAATATTCAAAAAGAAGATCAGAAGAAGCCAAGGGAAGTTTTTCAAGCAAAGAAGAGTACCTGTGCTAGGGTCGACAGTCGCCCTTGCCGGAGAACTGTCCCTTGCCGGAGATTTCTCCCTTGCCGGGGAATCCTCCCTTGGCGGAGTAGTCGAAGAAGACTGCATGTCGGGAGCGGCTTCCGGGCCCTCCTGGTGAGGCTGTTCTGCTCCTGCACAAACCAGAAGTCAGATATCAACAAAGGAAAGACACCCATGCACGCCCGACAGAGAGAAGTAAACCATATACTTACGCCTGGGCCAGGCTGGGGCTACTGAAGAAGAGTCGCTGCAGTAGGTGGTCTCTGACGCGCCTCCGCTGCTGGGAGATCGTCCTCGATGACAACCACCGGAGTCTTGGCTCCCTTCGACGCTCTCTGGGCCAGCGTCCTGAAAAGGAATGGATTCAGAGTAGAGCAAATCAGATACAAGACAAAGCGACAAATTAGAAGAAATACAAGTACAATACAGAAGCTTACTCTTCTTCTTCCTCGTCGGAGCTGAGCGCGGAGAGATCACCTGCTCACCTCCGTGCGACGAGGCGGAGGAGGGTTACCTTGGCCGCTTGGCGGGTGCAGGCTGTGGCCTGGGAGCGCCTGGCCCAGCCGGCCGCAGCAGAGCATGAGGCGCCCCATGGCAATGTTGCTTGCTGCTGGGAGCTGTCACAAGGCGCGCGACGGGTTGTTCGCCTGCCTGCCTCCCCATTTCGCCTCCACTTTGCAAAGACGCCTTCTCAGGTGGAGCTGGGGCTCGCCATGCAAGCTACTTGAAGGTCGGGAGGAGGCGCCTGCAGCCTCGCCGACTCGGCTTTGTGTTCAGCAAGCTCCTCCTCGCCGCAAACTCTTTCGCTGACAAGGCTTGCCGCCTGCTGCCTCTCGCCTCCACGGTGAACCCGAACTGCTTCAAGCGACAAGCAAGCACGCCGCTTCTTCCAGCTTGTGGCGGCGCGCTGCATCTCGCCCTCGGCAGTGTCGCGGTGAGCTTCTTCGTTTGCCGGGCGGATCGGCACTTCTTCCAAGTTGTCAAAGAACCGCCGAACGACGCCCTTCGCAGTTTTTTGCCAGGTTGGAACAATTCCATGAGTCGCACAACGGCATCATTATGCTGGATGCGATCAAGCGAGGAATTGTTGCACAACGGAACGACTTCTCGCAACCTGCACCATTCGGGATGATCAGGTCGTTTTGAACAGCTCCAAGCATCGATCCAACTCCAAGACGGTGAAATTGAAGTTAAGGCCCGGCGCAGCCTCATGATATCCGCTGGTTCGAACTCCCAAGCAGGTCTCCTCCTCTCCTCGCAGGGGGCGCGCGCGGCGAGGAAATTGCGCTTAACGGCGCCACAAGTGAGTCCGCAAGCCCGAGGCGCAGGATCCGGTGACAGAATCTTCAATCTAGCATCCTCCGCGCCAAGTTGTTCCAATCGTTGCCAAGACTATTGGGGTTTATGCGCAAGGTGAAGGGCTGCATGGTTCTCCTCACAATCCAACACCAATCTGCCTCCACTCCTCCCACTTGCTACGGAGCTCTCCTTCCAGATAGGCGCCTTTCTTGCCGATCCTTGAGATCCAAGCGATTCCTCCGCAAGTGGCTCTCTCTCTCAACTCGGGGATGAAGAAGTGGCGTAAGAGGGCTACGCTTGGTGGATTCTCACAAAGTTTTCGAAGATGTGCGAAACTGCCATGGTCGTGACAGCATTGGGGTGAAATCAAGGAGGCGAAACCCGAGGTGTTCATGATATCGCAGAAAATTAGAGAAGGCGGCAGAGCCCGCAGAGAAGAAGAGCCAAGAAAGGGTACCCAGCTGGGGCTAATTCAAGCAGCGGCCGGAAGTACTTTCTGCGGCGCTGGATGCGCCCAAGATCTCCGCCGACCAGAAGAGGTAGTAGCTCCTCAGCCCCCACGGCGAAATGGGGGAAGATGGTCTGCCTTTCAGCAGCCCACGAGCCGCCAGGCGCTGCCGACTTCACGCCCTTCCCTTGTCGGCTTTCGGAGCCATGGCGGATGTGGTGGGAGAGAGCGGCGGCGCAGGCGCGCAGGCGATGGGGGTGAACGCTGCTTTCTTCTCGACTTGGGAAGAAGGGGAGCAGCAGTGGTTTTCTTCGAGATTAGACAAGAATCGGCAGTGCGCGACTGCCCCAGCCTCTCTCATGAGAAGAGGGAGGCGGATGTTTCGCCTTCCAAATAAAGAAATCCCCATGATCTCGCCCACGATCTTCCCACGACGCCGCACTCGACGCTGCACTGCCTGTGGAGGGCGTGTGGGTCCGGGTGAGTTATGGCGTAATCCAGCCGCCAGTGCCTGCAGTTCCTGTTTTGGGCCTGGCCCAACAGCCTGCACTGCATGGCCCAGGCCTGGGGCTCTGCCGATGTACTAGAGTAGGGTACCTTAGTATCCCGAACTCGTGGATTCGGGCAGCAGACTTCGCTGCAAGGCTTGCTGTGCAACCGCCAAGATCCTCCGTGGTTCCTTTGGAGCTATTCAAGAACAAAGTATTTAAGCCTAGGAGACAAGGCCCCGCAAGAGGAGCTTGCCGGAAGGCCAACCAAGGCACCTAGAAAACAAGGCCCCGACAAGAGGAGCTTGTTGGAAGGCCCGTGAGCTTACAAGCTCCCGGACGCGATAAGATTTTGACGGCCATGCGTAAGGCGCTTTGCCGTGGGAAGCTACCACTCTTTTCCTCCGCCCAGCTTCATCCAACAACGTGTCGCCTCGGTACTTTCCAGCGACGTATGGGAGGTCTGTGCAGCTGGGGTGCGGTGGCAAGCGGCACCGACAAGATTTCCATCGTATAACGATGGCGCTTCGGGCGTCCCTTTCTCGCACTGTTTGGGCGATTTAGATGGGCATTTAATGCTTTTGTCCCCTCGCCGTGGTTAGGTATGATACACTGCTCGTAGCTGTACCAACCGCAAGTCTTTTTCCCTTTTTACCTTTGTTTATGTTGCACTGCTCAGTGACCCCTTGAGCATATAAAAGGAGGCCCATGCGCAATATAAAGGAGGGCTAGAGGGTTCGGTTCATTCGAAACTCAGAGAACACTCACGCTTAGGTCTTGTAGCTCTCAGGCCCCTAGCAAGAACACAATACAATCGACAAGCAGCAGGGAGTATTATCTCCCGAGAGTCTGGTTGGGTAACTGCTCAGTGTGCTTCGCCGATCCGCCTTTTGTGCGACTCTCCCAATCAACCGAAGGGACTCCGTCCGCTGTCCCATAGGTGTTCGTGGGTCCGATCAGCCTCCCCGACAACATGGGTGTGGCTCGTAACACCTGATGACCAAACGGATCTACGGCACCATCGAATCTCAAACTTTAACTGCCAAAACTATTGTTTTTCACCCTGTCGTCCCATTTAGAATTACTGAATGTCCTTTTTTGGGCCGAGATTTCCTGGAACGCTTTCGTGCGGTTTGTGTGCAAGTATTTCAAACCATACAGACCTAAAAATTAGAAGTCATTCCATCTTTATTCCCCTAGATCATTCCAGCAGGTCCTAAACCTCTCCAGTCGGAGCACGTTATCATTCTTGTTAGTTTTGAGTGAATTTCAGATGATAATTCTTTCATCAGTTTGTTCCCTGCTTTTCTCTAGCATGTGACCCACACACTATTCTAGCTAGACATGGTGTGGCTCGAACACCTGATGACCAAACGGATATACGGCACCATCGAATCTCAAACTTTAACTGCCAAAACTATTGTTTTTCATCCTCAGAGTCCCATTTAGAATTACTAAACGCCCTTTTTGGGCCGAGATTTGTGAACGCTTTCATGCGGTTTGTGCAAGTATTTCAAACCATATGGACCTAAAATTAGAAGTCATTCCATCTTTATTCCCTAGAGCCTTCCAAAGAGTTCCTAAACCGCCCAAATGGAGCACGTTATCATTCTTGTTAGTTCTGAATGAATTTCTCTCAGATGATAATTCTTTCATCGCTTGTTCCCTGCTTTTCTCTAGCCTCGGCCCCATACACTAGACTAGCTAGACATGGGTGTGGCTCAGAACACCCGATGACCAAACGGATCTACGGCACCATCGAATCTCAAACTTTAACTACCAAAACTATTGTTTTTCATCCTGTAGTCCCATTGAGAATTACTAAACGCCCTTTTTTGGGCCGAGATTTCCAGGAACGCTTTCGTGTGGTTTGTGTGCAAGTATTTCAAACCATACGGACCTAAAAATTAGAAGTCATTCCATCTTTATTCCCCTAGAGCCTTCTAGCAGTTCCTAAACCACTCCAGTCGGAGCACATTATCATTCTTGTTAGTTTTGAGTGAATTCCCTCGGTATGATAATTCTTTTCGCCGCTTGTTCCCTGCTTTTCTCTAGCATGTGCCTCGACACACTATTCTAGCTAGACATGGTGTGGCTCAGAACACCTGATGACCAAACGGATATACGGCACCATCGAATCTCAAACTTTAACTGCCAAAACTATTGTTTTTCATCCGGTAGTCCCATTTACATTACTAAACGTCCTTTTTTGGGCCGAGATTTGTGAACGCTTTCAGCGGTTTGTGCAAGTATTTCAAACCATATGGACCTAAAAATTAGAAGTCATACCATCTTTATTCCCCTAGAGCCATCAAGTAGTTCCTAAACCTCTCCAGTCGGAGCACATTATCATTCTTGTTAGTTCTGAGTGAATTCCCTCGGTATGATAATTCTTTCTTCAGTTTGTTCCCTGCTTTTCTCTATCCCGTGTCCGACACACTATTCTAGCTAGACATGGGTGTGGCTCAATAACACCGATGACCAAACGGATCTACCGCACCATCGAATCTCTAACTTTAACTCGCCAAAACTATTGTTTTTCATCCCAGAGTCCCATTTAGAATTACTAAACGCCCTTTTTGGGCCGAGATTTCAGGAACGCTGCATGGTTTGTGTGCAAGTATTTCGAACCATACGGACCTAAAAATTAGAAGTCATTCCATCTTTATTCCCCTAGAGCCTTCCAGCAGTTCCTAAACCACTCCAGTCGGACCACATTATCATTTTTGTTAGTTCTGAGTGAATTCCCTCGGTATGATAATTCATTCATCAGTTTGTTCCCCGTTTCTTCTCTACCTTTGCCTGACACACTATTCTAGCTAGACATGGGTGTGTCTCGTAACACCTAATGAGCAAACGGATCTACGGCACCATCGAATCTCAAACTTTAACTGCCAAAACTATTGTTTTTCATCTTGTAGTCCCTTTTCGAATTACTTAAACGCCCTTTTTGGGCCGAGATTTCAGAACACTTTCGCGCGTTTGTGTGCAAGTATTTCAAACCATACGGACTCCAAAAATTAGAACTCGCTCCATCTTTATTCCCCAGAGCCTTCCAAAGAGTTCCTAAACCTCTCCAATGGAGCACATTATCATTCTTGTTAGTTCTGAGTGAATTTCTCAGTATGATAATTCTTCATCAGCTTTGTTTCTGCTTTTTCTCGCCGAGCCCCGATACACTATTCTAGCTAGACATGGGTGTGGCTCAGAACACCGATGACCAAACGGATGTACGGCACCATCGAATCTCAAACTTTAACTGCCAAAACTATTATTTTTCATCCTCAGTAGTCCGCTTTAGAATTACTAAACGCCCTTTTTGGGCCGAGATTTCCAGAACACTTTCTTGGGGTTTGTATGCAAGTATTTCAAATCATATGGACCTAAAAATTAGAAGTCATTCCATCTTTATTCCCCACAGCCTTCCAAAGAGTTCCTAAACCGCCCAAATGAGCACGTTATCATTCTTGTTAGTTCTGGGTGAATTCTCGGTATGATAATTCTTTCATCGCTTTGTTCCCTGCTTTCTCTAGCCTCGAGCCCGATACACTATTCTAGCTAGACATGGGTGTTCAGTAATTCTGACCAAACGGATGCACCATCGAATCTCGAGCCTCGACACACTATTCTAGCTAGACATGGTGTTCTCAGAACACCGATGACCAAACGGATCTACTTTACCATCGAATCCCAAACTTTAATCGCCAAAACTATTGTTTTTCACCCCGTAGTCCCATTTAGAATTATCAACGTCCTTTTTGGGCCGAGATTTCTCGAACGCTTTCAGCGGTTTGTGTGCAAGTATTTCAAACCATACGACTCTAAAAATTAGAAGTCATTCCATCTTTATTCCCTAGATCATTCCAAAGAGGTCCTAAACCTCTCCAATGGAGCACGTTATCATTCTTGTTAGTTTTGAGTGAATTCCTCGTATGATAATTCTTTCATCAGCTTTGTTCCCTGCTTTCTTCTCTAGCATGTGACCTATACACTATTCTAGCTAGACATGGGTGTGGCTCAGAACACCGATGACCAAACGGATATACGCACCATCGAATCTCAAACTTTAACCGCCAAAACTATTGTTTTTCATCCTCGTAGTCCCATTAGAATTACTAAACGCCCTTTTTGGGCCGAGATTTCAGTGAACGCTGCGCGGTTTGTGTGCAAGTATTTCAAACCATATGGACCTAAAATTAGAAGTCATTCCATCTTTATTCCCCAGAGCCTTCAAGAGTTCCTAAACCTCTCCAATGGAGCACATTATCATTCTTGTTAGTTCTGAGGAATTCCTCAGATGATAATTCTTTCATCGCTTTGTTCCCTGCTTTTCTCTAGCCTCAGGCTCTATACACTATTCTAGCTAGACATGGGTGTGGCTCAGAACAATCGATGACCAAACGGATCTACGGCACCATCGAATCTCAAACTTTAACTGCCAAAACTATTGTTTTTCATCCTGTAGTCCCATTTAGAATTACTAAACGTCCTTTTTTGGGCCGAGATTTCTAGGAACGCTTTCGTGCGGTTTGTGTGCAAGTATTTCAAACCATACGGACCTAAAAATTAGAAGTCATTCCATCTTTATTCCCCTAGAGCCTTCTAGCAGTTCCTAAACCACTCCAGTCGGAGCACATTATCATTCTTGTTAGTTCTGATTGAATTCCCTCGGTATGATAATTCTTTCATCAGTTTGTTCCCCGTTTCTACTCTAGCCTATGCCTAACACACTATTCTAGCTTGACATGGGTGTGGCTCGTAACACCTGATGACCAAACGGATGTACGGCACCATCGAATCTCAAACTTTAACTGCCAAAACTATTGTTTTTCATCATGTAGTCCCTTTAGAATTACTAAACGCCCTTTTTGGGCCGAGATTTCAGAACACTTTCTCGGTTTTGTGCAAGTATTTCAAATCATACGGACCTAAAAATTAGAAGTCATTCCATCTTTATTCCCCACAGCCTTCCAAAGAGTTCCTAAACCGCCTAGTCGGAGCACGTTATCATTCTTGTTAGTTCTGAGTGAATTCCTCGGTATGATAATTCTTTCATCAGCTTGTTCCCTGCTTTTCTCTAGCCTAAGCCCCACACACTATTCTAGCTAGACATGGGTGTGGCTCAGAACACCTAATGACCAAACGGATCTACGGCACCATCGAATCTCAAACTTTAACTCGCCAAAACTATTGTTTTTCATCCTCAGTAGTCCCATTTAGAATTACTAAACGCCCTTTTTGGGCCGAGATTTCAGAACGCTTTATGGTTTGTGTGCAAGTATTTCAAACCATACGGACCTAAAAATTAGAAGTCATTTCATCTTTATTCCCTAGAGCCTTCCAAAGAGTTCCTAAACCGCCCAATCGGAGCACGTTATCATTCTTGTTAGTTCTAAATGAATTTCTCTCAGATGATAATTCTTTCATCGCTTTTCCCTGCTTTTCTCTAGCCTCGAGCCTCGACACACTAGACTAGCTAGACATGGGTGTGGCTCAGAACACCGATGACCAAACGGATCTACTGCACCATCGATATCAAACTTTAACTACCAACACTATTGTTTTTCATCCCAGTAGTCCCATTTAGAATTACTAAACGCCCTTTTTGGGGCCGAGATTTATGAACGCTTTTCATGGTTTTGTGCACGTATTTCAAACCATATTGACCTAAAAATTAGAAGTCATTCCATCTTTATTCCCAAGAGCCTTCAAGCAGTTCCTAAACCTCTCCAGTCGGAGCACATTATCATTCTTGTTAGTTCTGAGTGAATTCCCTCGGTATGATAATTCTTTCATCAGTTTGTTCCCCGTTTCTTCTCTATCCTGTGTCTGACACACTATTCTAGCTAGACATGGGTGTGGCTCGTAACACCTGATGACCAAACGGATCTACCGCACCATCGAATCTCAAACTTTAACTGCCAAAACTATTGTTTTTCATCCTGTAGTCCCATTTAGAATTACTGAACGTCCTTTTATGGGCCGAGATTTCTAGGTACGCTTTCGTGCGGTTTGTGTGCAAGTATTTCGAACCATACCGACCTAAAAATTAGAAGTCATTCCATCTTTATTCCCCTAGAGCCTTCCAGCAGTTCCTAAACCACTCCAGTCGGACCACATTATCATTTTTGTTAGTTCTGAGTGAATTCCCTCGGTATGATAATTCATTCATCGCTTTGTTCCCTGCTTTTCTCTACCTTTTGCTCGACATACACTATTCTAGCTAGACATGGGTGTGTCTCAGAACACCTAATGAGCAAACGGATCTACGGCACCATCGAATCTCAAACTTTAACTGCCAAAACTATTGTTTTTCATCTTGTAGTCCCTTTTAGAATTACTAAACGTCCTTTCTTGGGCCGAGATTACCAGGAACGCTTTCGTGCGGTTTGTGTGCAAGTATTTCAAACCATACGGACCTAAAAATTAGAACTCGTTCCATCTTTATTCCCCCAGAGCCTTCTAGCAGTTCCAAAACCGCTTCAGTCGGAGCACATTATCATTCTTGTTAGTTCTGAGTGAATTCCCTCGGTATGATAATTCTTTCATCAGTTTGTTCCCTGCTTTCTCTATCCCGTGTCTCGACACACTATTCTAGCTAGACATGGGTGTGGCTCAGAACACCGATGACCAAACGGATCTACTAAGCACCATCGAATCTCAAACTTTAACTGCCAAAACTATTGTTTTTCATCCTGTAGTCCGTTTTAGAATTACTAAACGTCCTTTTTTGGGCCGAGATTTCTAGGAACGCTTTCTTGGGGTTTGTATGCAAGTATTTCAAACCATACGGACCTAAAAATTAGAAGTCATTCCATCTTTATTCCCCTAGAGCCTTCCAGCAGTTCCTAAACCACTCCAATGGACCACATTATCATTTTTGTTAGTTCTCGAGGAATTCCTCGGTATGATAATTCATTCATCGCTTTGTTCCTCTGCTTTTCTCTACCTTTGCCCGACACACTATTCTAGCTAGACATGGTGTGGCTCAGAACACCCGATGAGCAAACGGATATACGGCACCATCGAATCTCAAACTTTAACCGCCAATACTATTGTTTTTCATCTTGTAGTCCCTTTAGAATTACTAAACGCCCTTTTTAGGCCGAGATTACCAGAACACTTTCGCGGCGGTTTGTGCAAGTATTTCAAACCATACGGACCTAAAAATTAGAACTCGCTCCATCTTTATTCCCCGTAGCCTTCCAAATAGTTCCAAAACCGCTTCACCGGAGCACATTATCATTCTTGTTAGTTCGAGTGAATTCCTCGTATGATAATTCTTTCCTCGGTTTGTTCCTCGCTTTTCTCTCGCCTCGAGCCTCGATACACTATTCTAGCTAGACATGGGTGTGGCTCAGAATACTCGATGACCAAACGGATGTACGGCACCATCGAATCTCAAACTTTAACGCCAAAACTATTGTTTTTCATCCTGTAGTCCCTTTTAGAATTACTAAACGCCCTTTTTGGGCCGAGATTTCCAGAACACTTTCTCGGGTTTGTGCAAGTATTTCAAATCATATGGACCTAAAAATTAGAAGTCATTCCATCTTTATTCCCCACAGCCTTCCAAAGAGCTTCCTAAACCGCCCAAATGGAGCACGTTATCATTCTTGTTAGTTTTGAGTGAATTCTCGGTATGATAATTCTTTCATCAGTTTGTTCCCTGCTTTTTCTCTAGCCCGAGCCTCGACACACTATTCTAGCTAGACATGGGTGTGGCTCAGAACAATTGATGACCAAACGGATCTACTGCACCATCGAATCTCAAACTTTAACCGCCAAAACTATTGTTTTTCATCCCGTAGTCCCATTTAGAATTACTGAATTTTCTTTTTTGGGCCGAGATTTCAGTGAACGCTTGTATGCGTTTGTGTGCAAGTATTTCAAACCATACGGATCTAAAAATTAGAAGTCATTCCATCTTTATTCCCCTAGATCCTTCTAGCAGGTCCTAAACCTCTCCAGTCGGAGCACGTTATCATTCTCGTTAGTTTTGAGTGAATTTCTCGTATGATAATTCTTTCATCGTTTGTTCCTGCTTTTCTCTAGCATGTGCCCGATGACTATTCTAGCTAGACATGGGTGTGGCTCAGAACACCCGATGACCAAACGGATATACTAAGCACCATCGAATCTCAAACTTTAACCGCCAAAACTATTGTTTTTCATCCTGTAGTCCCATTTAGAATTACTAAACGCCCTTTTTGGGCCGAGATTTGTGAACGCTTTCGGGTTTGTGTGCATGTATTTCAAACCATACGGACCTAAAATTAGAAGTCATTCCATCTTTATTCCCTAGAGCCTTCCAGAGTTCCTAAACCGCCCAATGGAGCACTTTATCATTCTTGTTAGTTCTGAATGAATTTCTCTCAGATGATAATTGTTTCATCATTTTGTTCCCTGCTTTTTCTCTAGCCTAAGCCTCTACACACTATACTAGCTAGACATGGGTGTGGCTCAGAACACCGATGACCAAACGGATCTACGGCACCATCGAATCTCAAACTTTAACTGCCAAAACTATTGTTTTTCATCCTGTAGTCCCATTTAGAATTACTAAATGACCTTTTTTGGGCCGAGATTTCCAAGAACGCTTTCATGCGGTTTGTGTGCAAGTATTTCAAACCATACGGACCTAAAAATTAGAACTCATTCCATCTTTATTCCCCAGAGCCTTCCAAAGAGTTCCAAAACCGCCTAGTCGGGCACATTATCATTCTTGTTAGTTCTAGTGAATTCCTCAGATGATAATTCTTTCATCAGTTTGTTCTCTGCTTTCTTCTCTCGCCGATCCCGACACACTATTCTAGCTAGACATGGGTGTGGCTCAGAATAATTCGATGACCAAACGGATGTACTTGCACCATCGAATCTCAAACTTTAACTCGCCAAAACTATTGTTTTTCATCCTCAGTAGTCCCTTTTAGAATTACTAAACGTCCTTTTTGGGCCGAGATTTCAGAACACTTTCTCGGGTTTGTGTGCAAGTATTTCAAATCATATGGACCTAAAAATTAGAAGTCATTCCATCTTTATTCCCCACAGCCTTCCAGTTTCCTAAACCGCCCAATGGAGCACGTTATCATTCTTGTTAGTTCTGAGTGAATTCCTCGGTATGATAATTCTTTCATCAGCTTGTTCCTTCTTTTCTCTAGCCCGAGCCCTCGATTACACTATTCTAGCTAGACATGGGTGTGGCTCAGAATAATCTCATGACCAAACGGATCTACGGCACCATCGAATTTCAAACTTTAACTGCCAAAACTATTGTTTTTTTCATCCTATAGTCCCATTTAGAATTACTGAATGTCCTTTTTTGGGCCGAGATTTCCAAGAAAGCTTTCGTGCGGTTTGTGTGCAAGTATTTCAAACCATACGGACCTAAAAATTAGAAGTCATTGCATCTTTATTCCCCTAGATCCTTCCAGCAGGTCCTAAACCTCTCCAGTCGGAGCACGTTATCATTCTTGTTAGTTTTGAGTGAAATCCCTCGGTATGATAATTCTTTCATTAGTTTGTTCCCTGCTTTTCTCTAGCATGTGCCCCATACACTATTCTAGCTAGACATGGGTGTGGCTCAGAACACCTCGATGACCAAACGGATATATGACACCATCGAATCTCAAACTTTAACTCGCCAAAACTATTGTTTTTCATCCTGTAGTCCCATTTAGAATTACTAAACGCCCTTTTTGGGCTGAGATTTGTGAACGCTTTGCATGGTTTGTGTGCAAGTATTTCAAACCATACGGACCTAAAAATTAGAAGTCCTTCCATCTTTATTCCCCTAGAGCCTTCCAGCAGTTCCTAAACCGCTCCAGTCGGAGCACGTTATCATTCTTGTTAGTTCTAAATGAATTTCCTCTGTTTGATAATTCTTTCATAAGTTTGTTCCCTGTTTCTTCTCTAGCTTGAGCCTGACACACTAGACTAGCTAGACATGGGTGTGGCTCGTAACACCTGATGACCAAACAGATATACGGCACCATCAAATCTCAAACTTTAACTAACAAAACTATTGTTTTTCATCCTGTAGTCCCATTGAGAATTACTAAACGTCCTTTTTTGGGCCGAGATTTCAAGGAACGCTTTAGTGCGGTTTGTGTGCAAGTATTTCAAACCATACGACCTAAAAATTAGAAGTCATTCCATCTTTATTCCCTAGAGCCTTCTAGCAGTTCCTAAACCACTCCAAATGAGCACATTATCATTCTTGTTAGTTCTGAGTGAATTCTCGTATGATAATTTTTCATCAGTTTGTTCCCATTTTTCTCTAGCCTGAGCCTCACACACTATTCTAGCTAGACATGGGTGTGGCTCAGAACACCTCGATGAGCAAACGGATCAACTACACCATCGAATCTCAAACTTTAACCGCCAAAACTATTGTTTTTCATCCCTGTAGTCCCATTTAGAATTACTAAACGCCCTTTTTTGGGCCGAGATTTCAGAACGCTTTCGCGTGTTTGTGTGCAAGTATTTCAAACCATACGGACCTAAAAATTAGAAGTCATTCCATCTTTATTCCCCTAGAGCCTTCTAGCAGTTCCTAAACCACTCCAGTCGGAGCACATTATCATTCTTGTTAGTTCTGAGTGAATTCCCTCGGTATGATAATTCTTTCATCAGTTTGTTCCCTATTTCTTCTCTAGCCTGTCCCTGACACACTATTCTAGCTAGACATGGGTGTGGCTCGTAACACCTGATGAGCAAACGGATCTACGGCACCATCGAATCTCAAACTTTAAACGCCAAAGCTATTGTTTTTCATCCTGTAGTCCCATTTAGAATTACTAAACGTCCTTTTTTGGGCCGAGATTTCAAGGAACGCTTTCGTGTTGTTTGTGTGCAAGTATTTCAAACCATACGGACCTAAAAATTAGAACTCGTTCCATCTTTATTCCCCCAGAGCCTTCCAAAGAGTTCAAACCGCCCAAATGAAGCACATTATCATTCTTGTTAGTTCTAAGTGAATTCCCTCGTATGATAATTCTTTCATTAGTTTGTTCCTGCTTTTCTCTCTAGCTCGAGCCCCGACACACTATTCTAGCTAGACATGGTGTGGCTCAGAACACCGATGACCAAACGGATGTACTGGCACCATCGAATCTCAA
>JAHIAM010001089.1:0-42317 GCA_021605205.1 Aegilops longissima | reverse complement strand
AAGTTCGGTTTGATCAAGTCCGCCCCTCCGCGGAACCGACATGGGGGTTCGGAGCCGGACATGACTAGTTTTCAATATAGGAGAAGGCCGCATTGTTCCTCTACCACGCAACATGGTGGGTGAACGGGAGAGTTAATCTCTCGTGATCGGTTTTAAGCCCAATCTGTTTGTAGTCCAGAGACTCCTGTGGCGGCGACGATCCAAGAGCTCGCTACTGACGAGAGCTCTATTGATCCAGCCGCCGCTAATTCCGAGCTGACGGAAAATTGCTTTTGACGACTTGAGAGGTCATTGTCAAGGTGGCCGGACAGGGTCATAAGAAACCACTAGTCAATAGTTTTGTCGCGCCAAGGCCTTTGTGCAAAATACCGCCCTTGAAGACGGAGGAGGCATCCTTCCTATCGGTGACGGCATGTAGGAACTCTCAATGAAAGCACCAATGTCGGTGTCAAACCGCGGATCTCGGTAGGGGGTCCCGAATCAGGCCTAGGCGGATGGTAACAGGAGACAAGGGACACGATGTTTTACCCAGGTTCGCCCTCTTGATGGAGGTAAACCCACGCCCCGCTTGACTGATATTGATATTGTGGATGTTTACAAGAGTGGATCTACCACGAGATCAAGGAGGCTAAACCTAGAAGCTAGCCTATGGTATGATTGTAAGGGTTGTTGTTCGAGTCCAATGAAGCCAATGACCAGCTCATTCAAAATCCAATTGATGTTGTTCCGATTTCTCCATGCCATGAAAGGACCTTGTTCCTTTGAGAAGACTCGAGATCCCAATCGATTCGATGAAGAACATCATTCTGCCGCTTCGCGAGCAGATTGATGAAGAAATTGAAGTGGACGAATCCTTCAACCCGGGCCATTTCCTCACCTATGCCTCAGCCATACCAAGAGGCTGGTGTGACGAAATTGAAGATGAAGATGTGGATATAGGGTGCACCACACCAGCGATGATTGATGACTTTGGGAAAGTCTCAGATCCCAATACTCCTCTCTTCACCCGCTCCAACAGATTCCTCGCCCGCACAAACAGTCCAAATGGACTCAAGAAACTCAACCCACTTACTCAGGCATGAAGAAATTCCAGCCACTAGTGCCGATGAACTCGCGTCCTGATCCTCGACCGCACCTGTTGAGAAACAAGAAATTCTCACTCAAGAACCTGAACTCACGATTCCCGAGGTGGTGATGCAACTCAGACACCCCTTCGCTTAGCAAAAGAATCCGCTCAAGCAAACAAAAGTTCAAGGCTGATGATTTCTTTGCCGAGCACGATTCTTCATCGACTATAATCCATATGATTCTGCTCGCATTAGGAAGAGGCGCTTCGACTGCCACCAAGCCAACTTCTATTCCTCGGTTTTCAACAAAGACAAAGTCTTCGATCATGCTCATATTCCTCATGTGGACATGGAGTCTCTCGCAGCTTTGAGCCAGCCCTGTTCTTCACGACGCAAGACTTCAATTTCTCACCGATATCTCGGATCGAATGAAGAACTCATTCTTCAATTCTATGCAACGCTGCACATCACGAGACGCAAGACGTGAACTCATGGGTATTAGATCGATGTCCGAAAACATTACAAGGCACCAAGAATCGAATTACTTCGCGCTCTACCACTCGCCCTCCACTTGATGGTGCTGCGTATCTACAATGAACCGTAACTTTCAAATCACTATATGCAAGTGCCGATGAAGCCTTTAGCCAAGGCAGGCCCAAGAACCAAATTCTCGTCAAGGAATTATTGTATGTGCCTCGGACCGTTCATCGGATTCTCGACGAAGACAATGAGTCCTATCAAAGGCCACTAATCGAATGATGAAGAAGTCGCTGGCATCATGAATAATATGCTTTTCAACATCATCCATGGCGCCCGCCAACTTCCATGATTTCTTCATGAGGACTCGCAAACATTGCTATGTCACCATTTGAGCGAAGCCTTATGCGCCTTTGGATAATGAGATTCATCGACAAGGTCTTCACTCAATTACAAGGCTGATACTCAACCACTGCAGCTACTTGCCTCCGATTGAAGTCCTCAAACGGACATTTACCTCATGATGACAAGGGCAAGGCCATCATCAGATCGATGAAGGCATTCGCCCATTGATGGACAGCCAGCAGCAGATCCTACTCCACCAATGATGACTCGCCACACATGACTCGCCGCAAATACCTCCCAAGCAAAGTCCTCGTTACAGACCTGTGGTGATGACTCGATCGTGAGTTACTCCTCCCTTCATCAAGGTTGATCGAATCATAAATGGGTCAAGCGCCGCTTGGTTCAATTCTTCACAACATGACCTCAACACACAATGCAAGAAGAAAACCACTACTACCTCCATGAAACCCTCAAACGCACTGGGCTATTCTTTCACATGTCTACAATGCGAAGAACTTATGACAATGGGACTCAAGGAAGAATTTGACGGTCTGCACCTCCTCAAGAAATACAAGAAGGTCAAAGTTCCTTCCTTGGGGCTAGCCTCTATTCTTCATCGCGACTACATCGATGAAAATGAAGACTTGGACGACACGCTGCAGGTCCTACTACAACAACCGACTTAACAACGCTGGCGCCCTTCTTCAACTTGAAATTCTTCAGAGCGCTAGTCCTCGCCGATCCTTTGGTCATTCGATGACAAAGGGGAGAAATTTGAGTTAGTCTTCAAGCCGGTCTATTTTATTGCCCATAAACAATAATTTATTTTGTTGTTACAACTCGCTCTTCAAACTTTTATTGATCGAGTTGTAATCTTAAACCCGATGGTGCTTTGATACTTTTGATGCATTATGCTCTTGCACTATGCTCGATTCTCTTGAGCTTCTTG
This sequence comes from Aegilops longissima, assembly GCA_021605205.1. NCBI lineage: Eukaryota > Viridiplantae > Streptophyta > Magnoliopsida > Poales > Poaceae > Aegilops > Aegilops longissima. The sequence continues at coordinate 39,479 of JAHIAM010001089.1, read as the reverse complement.
AAAATCTTCAAAGCGGATCTATTTGAGCTCGATACTTTGATGCTTATTTTGCATGCTTGTTCCTCATTAATGTTATCACACGCATGCTGAATTACATCAAGCACCATATTTCATCATGCATTTCAAATTCTTCATATTATATGTCAAATTACATCAAGCACCATATTTCATCATGCATTTCGTCGGCCATTACAAGAAATCGACCTTTCATCCACGGCTTTGGACCGATCCTTGCATCCCCCTCTCGCTTCATCCCCGCTCGCCGCTTCACCTTGCCGGGCGCCGCAACAACCCTTCCGCCCACCGGCTTTCAACTGGCTCACCTCCTAGATCTGCTCATTAACCGCCGACAGCCATCGCTATCCGAAGACCATTAAATTCTCAACAGATGATATACGGCGCCTCACCGTAGGCGGTAATTTTTCAGATATGCTCAACTTATTTATCGCAGCAAGAAAATAGATCGCCACCGCTGCTTCTCGATTTCTTGTCCATCACTTACTTGTTAGTTGAAAGCAAACATTGGTTGCGGTTGCTTTTCTCCGCTTTGCACCTTCAGATCCGCCATGGCACGCCAACACTATACTGCAATGCTTATGGTTTTCCCTTTATATTCCACACTAGTTAAATGAAGAGACTAAATTTCAAAATTGGGTCACCGATTTTGAGAGCTCAACGGAGTTCACGGCAAGGAAGGGGATCGGTGACGGTGGTTGGGGGCGGGGGCCGCCAAACTAAGAAAACTCGACGCTGGTGGGGCGTGGGGCCTCACGAACTAAGAAAACTCATGCGGTGGGGGCTGGGGTAGGGTGGGTGTATGAGGAACACAAAGCGGGGTCGGGTTCTACTGGTGCTCCGTGAGGTGTTCTTTTATGGAAGCATGTTCCTTGTCGTAGAAGGAGCAGGACATCCTAGTCACACCTCTATTGGGCCGGTTCTCTAAATGATTTCGCACTTTGAGTTGGTCTGCCGCACCCCTAAATGGTGGGAGCCGCAACTTTTGATAGACTAAACAAATAGTAACACCGTGCCTTCGATGAATAGAGCTGGTCTGTAGGTGATCGATAGGCTGCATGTTAGTAGTGGAAAAACCTATGTTTTCCAGCCGCCCTTTCCGATTTATTTATGGTGGTTATGGTGTACCCTCATTATCTACACTATGATATTCTACTGGCTCAGCCTCGTATCATGGTTTGGCAATAAACTTCTATACGGTATATTATGAACCTATCATCGCCAACTATCTTATATCCTGGGCCCCCAATGGAGCCTATTTTTGTGTATTTGTGCCGATTATATTATTCTACTCACCATATTACAGACACATGGGCTCTCTCATCGAATCCAAGATAGCACACAAGGGTTTATAGAGCCTCTATTATATTACAATATCCTCTCATTACAAAGACAATCTCACTACTATTTGTGTTTTCATGCTTTACGATATTGTACATAATCACAATGAATATAAGAATGGGCACATCGAATATTATTGCATGTTCAATGGGTAACAAACTTGGCATCAAGGAATTGAGGTCCATTGTGGATGCAATGAAACACATTTTGCCTCACTCCATAGATTCGTGATAAGAATATGATCCTAATGACTATTCCGAGCTCAAGGAGTCAAAGGCGATGGCCTATCCTATTCACCCAATAAGGTGCCTGTTCTAATTTGGCAAGGTTTTATTGGTTGCACATATCTTGCATAAGGTGTCTTGCATTTCTTTTGCTTCATTGCACCGCCATCCTTAGTTTACTCATGATATATGTGAAGATGCCATGCCCATCCATTATCAACACCTATTCCATTTGTCGTCATACCATGTTTTTCCATTCAAATGTTGTTCTTGTGTTTCGTATATCCAAAAGGAAGAGGGTGATTGCGTAACCCGAAGGAGTACAAGCAAAGTCCTTAAAAAGGTGGTGCTATTAGAGAAATCACATAGCACCCGACGTATATTAATATAGAACCAGCGACACGAAACCTAGGATATCGCAACTATGATGGTCCGCTTTGTCTTGTGAGTACCTATTGTCCTATCGCTGTCCTTACATTCATACCGGTGGATTATGTGACATCATTGTGCATTATAGCTTGCTTATCCACTATTCGCTCCAAATTATCAGATCTATATTAATGCTTAAATTAATGTAGAATAAACCCAATGCCTATGAAGAAATTTAGTTCGCATTGTTCTTGTAAGTATCTCGTTGTCCTTATATTTGTCACTAGTTCATGTACACTTTGCAGCTTATTTTCCATTGTCCTCCATTTTCTACATATTAGATCTACATTTACTCTGCCAAAATATTGAATAAAACCAATGTTATCAAGAAGTTTAGCTCCGCATTGCTCTTGTTAGTGCCTTCTGCATGTATGTTGTATTTACATTTGTACCTGATCTTAAGTTAAATAATTGCCTTTGTTCCTATATTTTCACATCTATATTTACTCAATAAAATGTAGAATAAAGGCAATACTTTTGAAGAAGAGTGTGAGGTAAACTTTGAATTGCCCCCCATCAATATGGACAAGGCCTTTATAGAGCCTGTCTTCACTACTAATGTAAGTTTGTTCTCCTGAGCCTTCAAACTTTTTGTTTATATTTGGATAGCTATGAGTGCAAATGCTGTTTATTTTTGTCGCTCCATCAAATTGCTTGTTCAAAGTTTATAAAGTAGAAGTACATAAACATAAGTTTGTCATTCTCAATTTCAGTCTTTAGTTGTACAATCTAGTTCCTTATTCGCACTCATGTAAATTAAACTAAACATAGCAAGTTATCTTCTTTAGCACTATGTGTATGCTTGTGTTCTTGATCTGAATCCAAGGGTGCAGGAGACTACCAACAACAGCACAATGTCATATCCTCGCTATGTCTCAACTATGAACAATGCCATATTATATTAATGTTATTTAAATCATGTCTCTTTATTTACCAATCTGAAATGGTATAAATTGACAAGACACTCACCATTCATGCTTATATTGTTTAGAACTACATCTATGCTTGTGTTCTTGATCCTAATCCGTTGGTCTGAATGGCCAGCCTCCCGCACAATGCCATTTCCCATTGCCTAACTATGAACAATGCCTATTATGTTAATGCTATTTTAAACCGTTCTTTTATTTCCCATAAAGAAATGAGATGAATTGACAAACGATGCTTATACATGCAAAACTGTTACTCACCTACTTGTTTCTCTTTCAGGTGACAACATCGCTGCTAGGAAGAACTACCACAATGATAGTGAGATTTAACCCATTGTTTGTCCTTCTAACACATATTCCGTGAGGAGAAGGCAAATGTAAGTGCATCTAGTGCCCTTAGTGATTTTGGTGAATTGAAGACTTATAGGTTAAGGAACTAACTTGTGAGTGTACACAGTCTATAAGTCCATGAGGAGTTTGATATTTACAGAGAAAGTCAATTCTTAAAATGAAGTTCTTCGATCAAGACTTTGATATTTTGAAGACTTATCAAGACTTTGAAAGTGAAGAAATGGTGTGACCTTGAAGACTTGGTATTCATTTGAGGAACATGAAGCGTGAAGACTTTGTTTTCAGTAGTTTTTCTTTCTTGAGTCATAGGAAACACCGATAAAGGGGTCGAGGAAATACTAAGGAAAATTTCCATGTGATGCTCAACTCAAAATCCTACACCTACCAATCCTTCGAAAGTGAAGCCTTTGAAATCTCACATCTACCAATTTCTTCAAAGGATGAGACGAAGTTCTTCCGGTCGCCGAGGAATTTGTTCGACCAGAAGTTAGAATTGCCGCCATGGATTGCCACAAGGAGGAACATGATAGCCCGAGGAATTTGATATTCAAATTTCCCGATCGCGTCGTGGCGCTACCACCGTCCCAAAATATCTTATCCACCTAACGGTCATATCATTGAAGGGCATTTATGTCTTATCATGTCGTTGCTCCCTAGGCTATAAATAGTCGCCTCTACAACCACTAGCTGGTTGGCTGCCCAGAGAACTTGACACTTGTCATTTGAGAGCAAACCATCCTCCGAGGACTTTGAGCGAAAATCATCGAAAGGAGGAAAACCAAAACCAAACCCTCATAAACCCAAAGTGATTGAGCATCATCAAGAGATTGATCCCATGTGATCCGACGCTTGTTACCTTTGAAGATCGTGCTTCTTCCAGACGGTTAGGGCCCATGGTCTAGAGCATCCAAGAGGAATTGTGGATCGCCGAAAGTGACCAAGTCTCTGAAGGTTTGGAAGTCGCCAAGACTTACCACGAGTGATTGGACGAGGTCTGTGACCTTAGTTCAAGGAGAGAATATGTGAGGACTTGGTGTCCCGAGCTGCATGCTCGCCGATCGGGTGTCCGGACTCGGTGTCCTCGAGTTTAAATATCACCGCCCAACCGTATACATACAACCGAGACAAAGAGTTGGAACTGGTCTACCAAATCATTGTCTTCACCAACCTAATTGGTCTATTTCCTCAACCCTTTCATTTCCTCATTACTGTGTTGAGTTTGTTCATATCCTGTTTGAAGACTTTGATCAAGACTTTCTTTCCTTAGTTCAATTTCTTCACCGCTTGTCTTCATCTTGAGTTATCCCGTGATTACGCTTTCTGCATCTCGAGCTAGTCTTCATTTCATGATGATGGCGCGGTATTCTGTTATGCTTACTTCTCGAGTACTTATTCCTGGTAAGTAGTTCTTCGCTAAGGAATTACCTCATCGGCAAATTCCTTAGTGAAGAATTCATAAAATCGCTTATTCACCCTCTAGTCGATATAACGCACTTTCAATTGGTATCGTGAGCAAGGTACTCCTTGTTTCGTGTGATTTGGTTTAACCACCGGAGTTTTAGTTATGTCGATCGCAGGTATGATCAAGGTCTCAGCAGGTGTCCTACCTTTGATGGGACGGACTACCCATATCGAAGAACAAGATGTAATGCATCTTGAAGCAATTGACAACGATCTCGGTATGTTGTGGAAAATGGTGTTCCTCCGCCACACCTTCTCCTAATGCGCTGATGTGAAGAGATTCAAGCAACTCAATTCTCGCCAAGAATATCATATGTGGCCATCCGAGCAAAGGTCAAGATGGAAGAATGAGTGTTGGAAACTGCTGTTTATCCGATAGGCTGTCCAAAGTGAATGAAGGAGTCTCAACTCGCCGCGGACTCCCGAGTTGATGTTCTTCGAATCTCTTCAACCGCTTCAAAAGACTCGACAATGAAAATGTTCAACAAACCTTCGATCCTTATCGACATCTCAAATGAGCTCCAAGCAATTGGCGCCACCGACATCACCGACTATGAGGTGGTGAAGAAATTGTTGAGATTGCTTGATTCCTCATTTGATACTCTGCATCGATGATACAAGAGCGTAATACTAAGTCACTTGATCCAACCGATATCCTCGAGAGGCTAATACTCATGAGTTTCAGCTTTTAAAAGAGAGATCTCTATGGTTCTAGCTATGGAAAACACGTGCTCCAAGAAGGCAAGTGTCTCAATCGAGTGTGAAGACTCGTAGTAGCCTTGGAGATCCCAAGAATTAGGCCAGAGCTAGCAACGTCGTGAAGAAATTCCGAAGTTCTCAAGACGGTCACTTTGGAAACCTCAAGAAGCAAAGTGATTCCTCATCCAAAGGACTATAAGAGAAGACTTTGTCACAAATGTAAGAAACCTGGTCACTACATCCAAGATTGCCTCAAGGAAAAAAGAATTAAAGAAGAAGAAACACAAGGATTACAGCTCGACGACGCCAAGAAGAAGAAGAAATCATCGAAATCTTCATCATCAAAATCCTCAAAGCCTTCTTCTCACAAGAAGAGCAGCTCCAAAACGCCAGCATTCATTGGCAAGGAAATGGACTCAAGTGAATCTAAGGAACATGAGGAAGAGGAGGCATCGAAGAATCTGAAGTCCGTGTGGCGAAGTCTAGTTTCCGCCATCGTCACAAGAAGTCCATATTAAATTCAAGAAAATGACCTCACCAACAATGCCGATGAAGACAGTGATGACTACGCCCCACCTATTGCTTCATGGCAAAGGTGCCAAGGTACTCAAATATACCTCCTCCGAATCTAGTGAAAATGAATCATGATGATCTAAAGCCCAGTTACTCAAAACTTGCTAAGATTGCTATAAAACAACAAAGGGCTTTGGAAAGGTTCAAAACATGCTAGATAAGAGATGATATGTTAGGTGAAGAAATGTATAGCACTAAAGCCCCGATCGAAATTCAGAGACTTCGCCTAGGTTTGATAACCTTCAAGGTCATCATAACACTCTCTAATCTGATCATGAGAAACTTTCTTATGAATTTCTTCAAAGAAAGCAAGATCTTGAGAAGCTAAGAGTGAGTTATGAAGATCTTCGTATGAGCGATTCATTACTTGCTCAACAAATCAGCACTTCTCAAGAATTTGTTCTTCCATGCTTAAAGTGCATTGAACGTGAATCTGCTAATTCTTCACCTGAATGTTCAAATGCTTCAACTGCTACAAATTCTTCACTTGCCTCGCTATCACTAATTCCTCATCCGAGGACACGCTAGTATCACCGACGATGCAGGCTGAAGGAATTGTATACAGTGCATGTACAAAAGCCTCAATGGGCATCGACTTTTGTGATGTGCTTAAAAGCAGATCCTCAACAGAACCCTAGGAAAGAGGGTATTGTTTGAGAGGAAACTCAATGCCGATGGAAATGGAAGCCCGAGCAAGACCCCAAAACCTCATGGGTTGCTGCAAAGGGACCTCCAGCTGATCCATCTAACTTATCCGCTTTACATGTGAATCTCCTCATTCTTCGATGAGTCATTTGACTCAACTATAAACTGTTCAAAAATCAGAATGGTGAAGTATTTGCTAGATATGTTGGCACTAATCGCAGGAACGGTTCCCTATGAAGAAAATCGGGTTCCAAGATGTGCCTTGAAAGTCTTCGTGAATGTCCTCATGACACCAATTCGAAGAATAGGAACCCCGATCAAATTCTTCATATGGACCAAATTCTTCATATGGTTCCACCTCATACGGACCAAATTCTCACGTGGATCAAATTCCTCAAAAGGATCAAAGTCCTCATATGATTATCATCGCGGCTAACAACTCGCTTCGCAGGTAGAGCTAAGGGCTATGAATATGTACATTATTCTTCAAACCAATATGTTCATAAGTCCTCAAGAATTTCTCGCTTATTCATATGCTTACCCTAACCCTCTTATGTGAAACGAAATGGATTGTCCTCTATGCCACCATTCTCGTATGGTGCTCGCAGAGTGATGAACCTTGCCACCCCTTCGATGTGGGTGGTGAAGAAAAGAACTAATCTCTTCTAGGGTCGTCTCCGACGGCCTTTAACGCTCCAAGAATTTGCGGGACCCGACAAAATTGCTCGAAGGACGAAGCTAATCATGATGAAATGAACTTTCATTTCACACATCCTCATACCGCTTATCTTAATACGATCGATGAAATTCATCTGATGAACTTGATATCATATTCTTCACCGATGAAGTATATGAGATCGTAAGTTGTACTAATTCATCCGCAGGATGATCAACCCAAAGCCACCGAGTGGGTTCTGATAGTGGATGTACAAATCACATGACCGTGACAAGAATCTATTGATGGAATGCTCCTTATCACCGCCACATCTCAAGCATATCATGTTTGGCCGACAAAGGCAAAAGTCGTATTGGTCTTGTAAGGTTATATCTCTAGACATACACATGGACAAAGTCATGCTTGTTGAGTCCTTAGGATACAACCTCATGTCGGCCTCAATGCTTTGTGATCTTGATATGGTTGTTATCTTTGGCAAGTATCTGTGTTGTGATTATGGAAGCGACAATTCCAAAGTCTTCAAGGCTTTAGGAGAGGAGACTTGTATATTGTTGACTTTCTACAGACCACAACCAGCCGTGGTGTCTACTTGCAAAAGCTTCAAGGTCTGGCTATGGCATCGGCGACTTGGTCACGCAGGTATGAGGAATTTGCCACGCAAAGAAGAAGCATGTCATTGGCATTGAAAATGTCAAATTCTCAAGGATCACTTGTGCGGAGCCCGTGAAGCTGAAAATGACCAAGGCCAAGCATCCATAAGACTATCATGACCTCTACTCGCCCCTTCAATTGCTTCACATGGACCTCTTTGGTCCCAATCATTACTCATGCCGTTAATGATGCATCTCTATATGGCTTTGTTATTTTGATGATTACCTCTACACATGGGTACACATTGTTACTTACAAAAATCAAGTGTGAAGTCTTCAAACGATTTTCCTCGAGGGCTTCAACTAACTTTGGTGTGAAGATCAACACATCAGAGGACAATGGAACTGAGTTCAAGAATTCGTCTTGATACCTATCTTGATGAACTTGGTATTACTCATGAGTTATCCGCCCTTATACTCCTCAAAGAAAATGTCGCCGTGGAGCGCAAGAAGTAACCCTTGTTGAGATGGCTCGCACAATGCTTGATGAAACAAAACGCCTAGTCGCTTTTTGGATTGATGCAATTGATACCGCGGTACATCATCAACAAGAGTATATCTTCACAAATTCTTCAAAAGACTGCCTATGAACTCCTCAACGACAAGAAACCCAATGTAAGTTATTTCAAAGTCTTCGTGCTAAATGTTGATTAGAGATCCTCATCACAATTCTAAATTTGCACCGAAAGCACATGAAGGTTTTATGCTTGGTTACGAAAGGCTCGACACCTACGAGTCTTCAACATCGCTTCCACAAGATTGTTGAATCAGAGTGCGGTTCGATGAAACTAATGGCTCGCAAAGAGAGCACCTACCTTGGTTAGATGAACCAGTATATCCTGGGCCCCCAACAGGAGCCTATTTTTGTGTATTTGTGCCGATTATATTATTCTACTCACCATATTACAGACACATGGGCTCTCATCGAATCCAGTGATAGCACACAAGGGTTTATAGGAGCTCTATTATATTACAATATCCTCTCATTACAAAGACAATCTCACTACTATTCGTGTTTTCATGCTTTATGATATTGTACATAATCACAATGAATATAAGAATGGGCACATCAAGAATATTGCGAATAGTTCAATGGGTAACAAACTTGGCATCAAGGAAGTGAGGTCCATTGTGGATGCAATGAAACACGGTTTTGCTCCCACCCATAGATTCGATTAAGAATATGATCCTAATGACTATTCCAGCTCAAGGAGTCAAAGGCGATGGCCTATCCTATTCACCCAATAAGGTGCCTGTTCTAATTTGGCAAGGTTTTATTGGTTGCACATCTTAAGGTGTCTTGCATTTCTTTTGCTTCATTGCACCGCCATCCGCTTAGTTTACTCATGATATATGTGAAGATGCCATGCCCATCCATTATCAACACCTATTCCATTTCGTCATACCATGTTTTTCCATTCAAATGTTGTTCTTGTGTTTCGTACATCCAAAAGGAAGAGGGTGATTGCGTAACCCAAGGAGTACAAGCAAAGTCCTTAAAAAGGTGGTGCTACTAGAGAAATCACATAGCACCGACGATATTGGCGAGTAGAACCAGCGACGAAACCTAGGATATCGCAACTATGATGGTCGCTGCTTTGCTCTTGTGAGTACCTATTGTCCTATCGCTGTCCTTACATTCATACCGGTGGATTATGTGATATCATTGTGCATTATAGCTTGCTTATCCACTATTCGCCCAAATTATCAGATCTATATTAATGCTTAAATTAATGTAGAATAAACCCAATGCCTATGAAGAAATTTAGTTCGCATTGTTCTTGTAAGTATCTCATTGTCCTTATATTTGTCACTAGTTCTTCATGTACACTTTAGCCTTATTTTCCATTGTCCTCCATTTTCTATATATTAGATCTACATATACTCTTGCCAAATATTGAATAAAACCAATGTTATCAAGAAGTTTAGCTCCGCATTGCTCTTGTTAGTGCCTTCTCGTGATGTATGTATTTACATTTGTACTCAGATCTTGTTAAATAATTGCTCTTTTTTCCTATATTCACATCTATATTTACTCTTAATAAATGTAGAATAAAGGCAATACTTGAAGAAGAGTGTGAGGTAAACTTTGAATTGCCCCCCATCAATATGGATGGGCCTTTATAGAGCCCGTTTCACTACTAATGTAAGTTTGTTCTCCTTTAGCCTTCAAACTTTTTGTTTATATTTGGATAGCTATGAGTGCAAATGCTGTTTATTTTGTCTCCCATCAAATTGCTTGTTCAAAGTTTATAAAGTAGAAGTACATAAACATAAGTTTGTCATTCTCAATTTCATCTTTAGTTGTACAATCTAGTTCCTTATTCGACTATGTAAATTAAACTAAACATAGCAAGTTATCTTCTTTAGCACTATGTGTATGCTTTGTTCTTGATCAGAATCCGTATGCAGGAGACTACCAACAACAAAGACAATGTCATATCCGCTATGTCTCAACTATGAACAATGCCATATTATATTAATGTTATTTAACTCATGTCTTTATTTACCAATCCTCAAATGGTATAAATTGACAAGACACTCACCATTCATGCTTATACGCTGCTTAGAAACTACATCTATGCTTGTGTTCTTGATCACGTAATCCAGTTGGTCCGGTGAAGTCGGCCGCCCTTCGCGACAATGCCATTTCCTCGGCCGCCTTAACTATGAATAATGCCTATTATGTTAATGCTATTTTAAACCGTGGTCTCTTTATTTCCCCGATAAAGAAATGAGATGAACCGATGTACTGATGCTTATACATGCAAAACCTGTTACTCTACCTACTTGTTTCTCTTCAGGGCGATAACACCAGCTGCTATAGGAAGAACTACCACAATGACAGGAGATTTAACCCATTGTTTGTCCTTCTAACACATATTCCAGAGGGGATAGGCAAAATGTAAGTGCATCTAGTGCCCCTTAGTGATTTTGGTGTATTGAAGACTTATAGGTTAAGGAACTAATGCGTTTATGAGTGTACACAGTCTATAAGTCTATGAGGAGTTTGATATTTACAGAAAGTCAATTCTAAAAATGAAGTTCTTCAACCAAGACTTTGATATTTTCAAGACTTCCTCAAGACTTTTGAAAGTGAAGAAATTGGTGACCTTGAAGACTTGGTATTCATTCGAGGAACATGAAGTTGAAGACTTTGTTTTCTGAGTTTCGCTTTTTTCTTTCTTGAGTCATAGGAAACACTGTGATCATTAAAGGGGGTCGAGGAAAACTAAGGAAAAATTTCCATGTGATGCTCAACTCAAAATCCTACACCTACCAATCCTTCGAAAGAAGCCTTTGAAATCTCTTACATACGCCCACCAATTCTTCAAAGGATGTAGACGAAGTTCTTCCGTCACGCCGAGAATTTGTTCTCGATCGAGGAGTTAGGAATTCGCCAGCGCGGATCACCTACACAAGGAGGAACATGATAGCCTCGAGGAATTTGATATTCAAATTTCCGACTGCTAGTCAGGTCATGCGCTGCCACCTGTCCCAAAATATCTTATCCACCTAACGGTCATATCATTGAAGGGCATTTATGTCTTATCATGTCGTTGCTCCCTAGGCTATAAATAGTCAGCCTCACAAACCACTAGCTGGTTGGCTGCTCCGAGAGAACTTGACACTTGTCATTTGAGAGCAAACCATCCTCCGAGGACTTTGAGCGAAAATCATCGAGTGAGGAAAACCCAAAACCAAACCCTTACAAACCCAAAGTGATTGAGCATCATCGAAGAGATTGATCCTGCGGATCCGACGCTTGTTACCTTTGAAGACTCTGCTTCTTCCAGATTTGTTAGGCCATGGTCTAGAGCATCCAAGAGGAATTGTGGATCGCCGAAAGTGACCAAGTCTCGTGGAGGTTTGGAAGTCATCAAGACTTTTCACGAGTGATTGGACGAGGTCCGTGACCTTAGTTCAAGGAGAATATGTGAGGACTTCAGTGTCCTGAGCTGCGTGCTCAATGATCGGGTGTCCGGACTGGTGTCCTCGAGTTTAAATACTCACCGGCCCAACTGCACGTACAACTGAGACAAGAGCTTGAACTGGTCTACCAAATCATTGTCTTCACCAACCTACTTGGTTCTTATTTCCTCAACCCTTTCATTTCCTCATTATCGTGTTGAGTGTTTGTTCATATCTGTGTTTGAAGACTTTGATCAAGACTTTCTCAATTTCTTAGCTCAATTTCTTCACCGCTTGTCTTCATCTTGTGTTATCCTGCGTTTAACGCTTCATTCTCAGACTTTGTCTTCATTTCTCATCATGATGACCATGCGTACTTCTGTTATGCTTACTTTCGAGTACTTATTCCTGCAAGTAGTTCTTCAAGGAAGGAATTTCTCACCGGCAAATTCCTCAGTTGAAGAATTCATAAAAATCGCTTATTCACCCCTCTAGTCGATATAACGCATTTCAATTGGTATCGAGCAAGGTACTCCTTGTTCGCGGTGATTTTGGTTTAACCACCGGAGTTTTAGTTATGTCGACTGCAGGTATGATCAAGTTCTCAGCAGGGTGTCCTACCTTTGATGGGACTCGACTCACCTTTATTGAAGAACAAGATGCTAATGCATCTTGAGGCAATTGACAACGATCTCTCGTATATTGTGAAAATGGTGTTCCTCCTCACACCTTCTCCGAATGCTGCTGATGTGAAGAGATTCAAGCAACTGATTCGCTCAAGAATATCATATGTGGCCATCCTGAGCAAAGGACAAAATGGAAGAGTGAGTGCTTTGGAACCTGCTGTTTATCCGGGATAGGCTGTCCAAAGTGAATGAAGGAGTCTCAACCAGCGTGACTTTTGAAGTTGATGTTCTTCTAATCTCTTCAACCGCTTCAAAAGACTCGACAATGAAAATGTTCAACAAACCTTCGATCATTTTACCGACATCTCAAATGAGCTTCAAGCAATTATGCTACCGACATCACATCAACCATGAGGTGGTGAAGAAATTGTTGAGATCGCTTGATTCCTCATTTGATACTCGGCACCGATGATACAAGAGCGCGTCGACTACAAGTCACTTGATCCAACTGATATCCTCTAGAGGCTAAATACTCATGAGTTCCACCATGGTCAAAAGAGAGATCTCTATGGTTCTAGCTATGGAAAATCACGTGCCTCAAGGCCAAGGTTGTGTCTCAACTGGTGTGAAGACTGGTAGTAGCCTTGGAGATCCTCAAGAATTAGGCCAGAGCTAGCACTGCAGAAGAAATTCCAAGTTCTCAAGACGTATCGCTTTGGAAAATCTCAAGAAGCAATGATTCCTCATCCAAAGGACTATAAGAGAAGACTCTTTGCCACAAATGCAAGAAACCCGGTCACTACATTCAAGATTGGCCTTCGGAAAAAGGAATTAAAGAAGAAGAAATACAAGGATTAAGGGCCTGATGACGCCAAGAAGAAGAAGAAATCATCAAATCTTCATCATCAAAATCCTCAAAGTCTTCTTTTCACAAGAAGAGCAGCTCCAAAAACGCTTGCATTCATTGGCAAGGAAATGGACCTCGTTGAATCGAAGGAACATGAGGAAGAGGAGGCATCGAAGAATCCGAGTCCTGTGTATGCGAATTTTGCTCACGCTTCGCCGCCACAAGTCCATCTTCAACTCAAGAAAATGACCTCACCAACAAAGCTGATGAAGATGTTGATGACTACGCCCCACCTATTGCTTCATGGCAAAGGGTGCCAAGGTACTCAAATATACCTCCTCAATCTAGTGAAATGAATCTCGATGAAGATCTAAAGCCCAGCTACTCAAAACTTGCTAAGATTACTATAAACAACAAAGGGCTTTTGAAAAGGTTCAAACATGCTAGATAAAAGTGATGATATGTTAGGTGAAGAAATGGATAGCACTAAAGCCCTCGAACGAAAATCTTCAGAGACTTCAGCCTAGGTTTGATAACTTTCAAGGTCATCATAACACTCTCTAATCTCGATTATGAGAAACTTTCTTATGAATTTCTTCAAAGAAAGCAAGATCTTGAGAAGCTAAGAGTGAGTTATGAAGATCTTCGGATGAGCGCCGATTCATTACTTGCTCAACAAATCAGCGCTTCTCGTGAAGAATTTGTTCCTCCATGCTTAAAGTGCATTGAACGTGAATCGCTAATTCTTCACCCAATGTTCAAATGCTTCAACTGCTATAAATTTCTTCACTTGCCTCGCTTATCACTAATTCTCATCCGAGGACATTGCTAGTATCACCGATTGATGCAGGTCGAAGGAATTGTACATGACAGTATGTACAAAGCCTCAAAGGGCATCAGACTTTTGTGATGTGCTTAAAAAGCGATCCTCAACAGAACCCTAGGAAAGAGGGTATTGCCTTTGAGAGGAACTCAACATCGGCGGAACATATTGGAAGCCCGAAAAGATCCCCAAACCTCATGGGTTGCGCAAAGGGACCTCCAGTTGATCCATCTAACTTATCCGGCTTTACATGTGAATCTCCTCATTCTTCCGATGAGTCATTTGACTCAACTATAAACTGCTCAAAAATCGTAATGGTGAAGTATTTGCTAGATATGTTGGCACTAACTGCAGAACGGTTCCCCTATGAAGAAAATCTGGGTTCCAAGAATGTGCTCTGAAAGTCTTCGTGTGAATGTCCTCATGACACCACCTGTGAAGAATAGGAACCCAGATCAAATTCTTCATATGGACCAAATTCTTCATATGGATCCAAGTCCTCATACTGACCAAATTTCTCACGTGGATCAAATTCTCAAAAGGATCAAAGTCCTCTATATGATTATCATCGTATAACAACTCGCTTCGCAGGTAGAGCTAAGGGCTATGAATATGTGCATTATTCTTCAAACCAATATGTTCATAAGTCCTCAAGAATTTCTCCGCTATTCATATGCTTACCCTAACTCCCTCTTATGTGAAACTAAATGGATTGGCCTCATGCCACCATTCTCATATGGAGCTCGCAGAGTGATGAACTCTGCCACCCCTTCAGATGATGGGTGGTGAAGAAAAGAACTAATCTCTTCTGCAGGGTCAGTGTCTCCACGTGCCTTTTAACGCTCCAAGAATTTGCTGGACCCGACAAAATTGCCTCGAAGGACGCAGTTAATCATGAAGAAATGAACTTTCATTTTCCACGCCCTCATATCGCTTATCTGCTAATAACGCATCGATGAAATTCATTCGATGAACTTGATATCATATTCTTCATCGATGAAGTATATGAGATCGTAAGTTGCACTAATTCATCTCGCAGGATGATCATCAACCCAAAGCCAACCGAGTGGGTTCTCGATAGTGGATGTACAAATCACATGACCGGTGACAAGAATCTATTGATGGATGCTCCTTATCACCGCCACATCCGGCGCATATCATCTTTGCTTCTATAAAGGCAAAAGTCAGGTATTGGGTCTTGGTAAGGTTACGATCTCTAAGGACATACACATGGACAAAGTCATGCTTGTTGAGTCTTTAGGATACAACCTCATGTCAGCTTCCCAATGCTTTGTGATCTTTGATATGGTTGTTATCTTTGGCAAGTATCGTTGTGTTGTGATTATGGAAGCTGACAATTCCAAAGTCTTCAAGGCTTTAGGAGAGGAGACTTGTATATTGTTGATTTTCTACAGACCACAACCAGCCGGTGTCTACTTGCAAAGCCTGTATAATGCTATGGCATCACGACTTGGTCACCAGGGCGAGGAATTTGCACACGCCATAAGAAGAAGTATGTCATTGGCATTGAGAATGTCAAATTCCTCAAGGATCACTTGTGCGGAGCTCGTGAAGTTGAAAAATGACCAAGGCCAAGCATCCAAATAAGACTATCATGACTCACTCCCCTTCAAATTGTTCACATGGACCTCTTTGGTCCCAATCATTACTCAGCCGTACTAATGATGCATCTCTATATTTTGTTATTGATGATTACCTCATTAATATGGGTACACATTGTTACTTACAAAAATGAAGTGCGTGAAGTCTTCAAACGATTTTCCTCGAGGGCTTCAACTAACTTTGGTGTGAAGATCAAACACATCAGAGTGACAATGGAACTGAGTTCAAGAATTCGTCTTGATACCTATCTTGATGAACTTGGTATTACTTATGAGTTATCTGCCCTTATACTCCTCAAAGAAATGTCGCCGTGGAGCGCAAGAACAGTAACCCTTGTTGAGATGGCTCGCATAATGCTTGATGAACACAAAACGCCTAGTCGCTTTTGGATTGATGCAATTGATACGCGTGCCACATCATCACAGAGTATATCTTCACAAATTCTTCAAAAAGACCGCTATGAACTCCTCACCGACAAGAAACCCAATGTAAGTTATTTCAAAGTCTTGCTAAATGTTGATTAGAGATCCTCATCACAATTCTAAATTTGCACCGAAGCACATGAAGGTTTTATGCTTGGTTACGAAAGGGCTTGACACCTACAGTCTTCAACATCGCTTCTTCACAAGATTGTTGACATCAGATGTGCGGTTCGATGAAACTAATGGCTCGCAAAAGAGAGCACCTACCGTGTTAGATGAACCAGCACTAAGGATTCAATCAAGTTCAAGGCAACCGAGGATATCATTCCCATCAAGAATCATCAAGAATTCATATCTCAGACGCCAAGAACGCCGAGCCGATGCACCAAGATAATGTCAAGACAATGGTGTCAAGAAATGATCAAATTCTCGACGACAACCAGCTCATCCTCGCTGTAAAAAGAAGTACAAGTTGACAAGATCATCGATGACATTGAAGCGCCAGTCCTCTCACACTAAAAGCTTCACATTTATCTAACTTTGTGGGCACTATGCTTTGTCTCTATCACAGAGCCCACAAAGGTAGATGAAGCATTTCGAGCCGGAGGATCCAGCCATGCAAGAAGAATTACACTGGCCGAGCTCAACAATGTCCTGAACCGGCAAACGCCAGATCCTCACAAGCATAATATCATTGGCACAAAGTGGATCTACCGCAAAGCAAGATGAAAGTGGTCTTGTGGTGAGGAATATAACGACTTGTAGCTCAAGGCTACACACAGTTGAAGGAATTGATTTCGATGAAACTTTTGCACTGCTATAGACTTGAGTCTATTCAGATATTACTTGCCTATGCTAACCATCACAATATCACTTTATATCAAATGGATGTGAAAAGTGCATTCTCAATGGTAAGCTTGAGTAAGAAGTATATGTTGCTCAACCCCTGTGTTTTGAAGATCCAAAGAACTCGACAAAGTCTTCAGACTTAATAAGGCCCTCTATGGTTTCTCAAGCAAGCCCTCAAGCGTGGTATGATACATTGAAGGAATTCTTCGTGAAGAATGGCTTCACACCTGTTAACTCAATTCTACCTCTTTACTAAATCTTTGATGGTGAACTGTTTGTGTGCCAAATATATGTTGATGATATTATGTTTATTGCATCGACCAACGTTATAGTGATGAATTTGCCTATATGATGAGTGAAGAATATCAAATGTCTATGATGGAGAGTTGAAATTCTTCTTAGGTCTTCAAATTCACAACAACACAATGGCATATTCATATCTCAGAGAAATACCTCAAAGATGTCTCAAGAAATTGCATGCAAGACCGCAGTTACGCTAAAATTCCTATGCCCACAAATGGCCATCTATGCAATCGATGAAAATGGTATTGACTTCGATCACAAGGTATACCGCCCATGATTGGTTCTTTATTGTACTTATGTGCATCTAGGCCAGATATAATGCTTAGTGTTTGCATGTGCCCGATTTCAAGCTACACCAAGGAATCACACCATAAGGTTGTGAAGCATATTCTTCGATATCTAGCTCACACACCAACACTAGGATTATGGTACCCCAAGGGCTCTACTTTTGATCTCATTGATATTCCGACTCGACTATGCTGGTGATCGTGTGGACCGTAAGTCAACTTCTTGCACTTGTCATTCTCGACGATCTTTGGTCCTGTTGGTCCTCAAGAAACAGAATCATGATCACCGCTCATCATGGAAGCTGAATACATTGCTGCTGGCTCGTTGTGCTCAATTGCTATGGATGAAGCAAACTCGAGGACTATGGCCAACGTGAAGAATGTGCCTTCATCGTGGACAATGAGAGTGCCATCAAGATTGCTCACAACCCAGCCAGCACTCAAGACAAAGCACATTCAAATTGGCCATCATTTTCTTCGTGATCATGTATTGAAGGGCTTACATTCCATCGAAAGCACGTGAAGATCAAGAACAGCTAGCTGATATCTTCACCAAGCCCTTGGATGAGAAGAGATTTAAGTTGCGTGAGCTAAATATCTTAGAATTAATGTTCTTTAAAGACACACATCCTAACACTTATGCAAAATTGATGACTTAGATGCAACACATGAAGAAACGTTTTCTTCAATCAATGAAGAATAACACTCTAAGTGTGAAGAAATTAATGAAGAATTTGATTCGTAACCCTACCACAATTGTATGCTGTGTCCAAATCATCATTCTTATACGGGTCACACCACCACCAAAGTTGAAAATCTTCAATTTGAGTTTTCCTCGTGAAGTTCTTCGCTTTTCAAATTCTTCAACTTTGCAAAATCCTCACTGCTTCGCGTTATTGGCATATATATATATATATATATATATATATATATATATATATATATATGTATGGGTTTATGTCCTCTACAACATTCACTTATGGCTATTTCTTCAAGTCGCTTTTCGCTATGTGAATGTGATCGACCTTCCTCTATGCTATACTCAACCCAATCTATTCACAAATTCTTCATGTTTCTATTCTTGAAACTCGCTCAAAATCTTCACCGCCTTGTCACCAAGAAATTAAGTAGCGGAACTTTAAAACTGATCTTATCCAAATTTTCGGTTTTGTCATTAAACTGCTCCGCATCCCACGATGCATTATTTTACTCACCCACGATCAGACACGATCTCCACTACATAGTACGCGGGTGACACATGTCGTGAGAAGGAGAATGGTCAGGCACGCTCGTCTCTAAATCTTCGCCAACCGCTTTTCACCTTGTCTATAAATACCCTCTCCCTCTCCTCACTTCTTTTATCTCCGACCTCTCTCTCTCCGCCGAGCTCAAACCCTAGCACCGCCGCTTACTCCATCGCCGCCGTGAGGAAGAGTCATCGCTTCGACTGTCACTGGCAGACCACGCCGATCATGGAAATCTCACTCACGCCACAGTAGCTGTCTTCCTCCTCCAAGTTAGGGAAGATCCTAATGATTTAGCTTCACATCTACAACACCTGCTTGTGGTTCTTCATTTAGGTAAATAAAAGAACTTTTACTACCCTTGATCCAAATTTACACTACAAAATCTTCAAAGGTGTTTTATTCTTCAAATCCTCACACACAAACACCTCACAAGTTATATGCTCTTGATTCGCTTTCTAAGCAATCATTTTCTTCAAGATTCCTCAATTGTGTGGATCCTCGATCCGCATAACTCGAACCTAAGACAAAGAACACTTAGTGAAATTCTTCAAGGCTCATCCGTCAAAATCCTCAAAACTTGTTCTTTTGAAAACCTTCGAGAACGATATGACCTCTCCAAATTCCTCTAACTATACTCGTCATAGGTACTCATGTCCGCTGTGAATCACTAGGTTCTCATCAACTTAACTCATTTGCAGCGCTCTCAAGAAAATTGCATACTTCAGAGAACTCAATTGTTCAAATTCTCAATCAAGAATATGGCAGATAAGAAGCCATCGTAAAGGAGGAAAGAAACATGAGGTTATGACTGCGCTTTGAGATCCTCGAGGAAATTTATGCCGACTATTGCACACTGGCGAAGAAAAAAAAATCAGCAAGGTGCGATTCGAAGATTGAACGGAGATGGGCAAGGGAATGGAGGGAATATGATATGTGACACCAAAGTACATGAAGAAATTCGCCTCAATCCTCCATGCCCAAGAGCTCCATTGGCACCGCCAAATAGCTGATCCTACAAGCATCAAACATGGTGAGGACTTTCTCAAGATCGGGCTAAGCGCCAAGCTAAATTGGCAAGACAAGCCAAAGAGGCAGTGAAGAAATTTAATGAGGATTCATTATCATACAAGCATCGAGGCCTCGGTCAAACCGAGGAAATCCATGCCAAAGAAGCCTGCTCATAAGCCAAGTGTCACCATCATCACTTTCACGGCCAAGTTCCTCAGAGCTTCTCAAGGCAAATTCTCACACCGCCATCCACCAAAGTCCTCAACAGCCCATAAAATCCTCGTTCCTCGCATCCGCTACATGTCAAAGGACTGCTGGTCTCTATTGCCTCGAGTTTCGCAAGTTCTCAAGAGACCAATTTCATCATCCGCCCGATCAAGACCAAAGCAACACCTGACGAGGTCCTCGCCAAGTCCAAAGAAGAAACAGGTTGCATTCCATGTGCCTTCCGATGATGAAGCTTATGATGATGAACTTATGGAAATCATCGAGATCGCCAAGAAAGGGTCATAGAGCCAAAGGCACATTTGTGCCACCGCTGTTGATCCAAGAAAATCCTCGATTATATTGATCCTCGCACAAGGATCCCAATACCTATATGCCCGACTTTCATCCGACTTCGTACAAAGTCATATGTTGACCCATTTCATCGCTGAAGAGAAATGGAAGTTTGAAAAGGCAAGAGACAAGAAGGCCAATATGTAAAGGAGAAGTTCCCAAGAAAAACGCTTCAAAATGACACTTGAGGAACTTCTCGTCCAGATCGAAATTCAAGACCTCAAAGAAAACTTCGATTCTTACTATGCTGATTGGCAAGGAGCTAAGGTCCGATTCGCTAACTGACGAAGAATGCACCAATGTTGCCAACGCAACATGAATTCTCAGTCGCTTCCCACCAGCCAACTGAAGAATACAAAGACCACTGATGAAGTTCAGTCTGCTGATGAATGTTAGTTCCGTATGATGATCCCATTCCACCACCGAAGAAATTGCTGTGGCATCCACTAGTGGTGCGCTCAAGAAAATGAATAAGACAGGCAATCGATCACCATGCTCAAGAAATTCAACCAGATTCCTTAGCTCCTCCCCGCCAACTCCAACTCCAATTCTTCCATCTCCCGATGTGAAGAAACCAAGGCCGAACGAGCTGTAGTGAAGAAAAGGAAGGCATCAATCGTCAAATTCTTCGCCAAGAAAATGAAGCCAATGACCAGCTCATTCAAAATCCAATTGATGCTGTTCCGATTTCCTCCATGCCATCAAAGGACCTTGTTCCTTTTGGAGAAGACTATGAGATCCCAATCGGATCTGATGAAGAACATCATTCTCGCTGCTTCACGAGCAAATTGATGAAGAAATTGAAGTGGACGTAATCCTTCAACCTCAGCCATTTCCTCACCTATGCCTCATCACAAATGAAGAGGTCGGTGGAGGAAATTAAAGATGAAGATGTGGATATAGGGTGCACCACACCGTGATGTTGATGACTTTGGGAAAGTCTCAGATCCCAATACTCTCTTCACCCGGCCCAACAGATTCCTCACCTCGCACAAACAGTCCAAATGGACTCAAGAAACTCAACCCACTTACTCAGGTATGAAGAAATTCCAGCCACTAGTGCTGATGAACCTCGCTGCCGATCCTCGATCGACTCGTTGAGGAACAAGAAATTCCTCACCAAGAACCTGAACTCGCGATTCCGAGGTGGTGATGCAACTCACGACACCCTCCGCTTGCAAAAGAATCCGCTCTCAAGCAAACAAAAGTTCAAGGCTGATGATTTCTTTGCCGAGCACGATTCTTCATCGACTATAATCCATATGATTCTGCTCGATTAGGAGAGGCGCTTCGGACTGCCACCAAGCCAACTTCTATTCCTCGCTCTTCAACAAAGACAAAGTCTTCGATCATGCTCATATTCCTCATGTGGACATGGAGTCTCTCGCCAGCTTGTGCCGCCCCGTTGTTCTTCACGACGCAGACTTTCAATTTCTGACCGATATTCCGTGGATCGGAATGAAGAACTCATTCTTCAATTCAATGCAACGCACATCACCGGATCCCAATCGATCTGAAGAACATCATTCGCCGCTTCACGAGCAGATTGATGAAGAAATTAGCGGACGTAATCCCTTCAACCCCAGCCATTTCCTCACCTATGCCTCTCAGCTCACAGTCAAGAGGTGGTGTTGACGAAATTGAAGATGAAGATGTGGATATAGGGTGCACCACACCAGCGATGATTGATGACTTTGGGAAAGTCTGCATCCCAATACTCCTCTCTTCACCCGCCTCCACAGATTCCTCACCCCTCGCACAAACAGTCCAAATGGACTCAAGAAACTCAACCCACTTACTCTGCATGAAGAAATTCCAGCCACTAGTGTCGATGAACTCACGTCACTGATCCTCGACCGCACCTGTTGAGAAACAAGAAATTCCTCACCCGAAGAACCTGAACTCACGATTCCCGAGGTGGTGATGCAACTCACGTGACACCCTCCGCTTCAAGCAAAAGAATCCGCTCAAGCAAACAAAAGTTCAAGGCTGATGATTTCTTTGCCGAGCACGATTCTTCATCGACTATAATCCATATGATTCTGCTCAGATTAGGAAGAGGCGCTCGACTGCCACCAAGCCAACTTCTATTCCTCGGTTTCAACAAAGACAAAGTCTTCGATCATGCTCATATTCCTCATGTGGACATGGAGTCTCGCCAGTTTTGAGCCACCCTCGTTGTTCTTCACGACGCAAGACTTCAATTTCTGCATCGATATTCGGATCGAATGAAGAACTCATTCTTCAATTCTATGCAACGCTGCACATCACCGAGACGCCAAGACGTGAACTCATGGGTATTAGATCGATGTCCGAAATACTATTACAAGGCACCAAGAACGAATTACTTCGCTCTACCACTCAGTCCTCCACTTGATGGTGCTCTTGTATCTACAATGAACCGTAACTTTCAAATCACTATATGCAAGTGCCGATGAAGCCTTTGAAGCCAAGGCAGGCCCTAAGAACCAAATTCCTCAAGGAATTATTGTATGTGCCTCGGACTGTCATCGGATTCTGACGAAGACAATGAGTCCTATCAAAGGCCACTAATCGAATGATGAAGAAGTCAAGCATCATGAATAATATGCTTTTCAACATCATCCATGGCGCTCCTGGCAACTTCCATGATTTCTTCATGAGGACTCGCAAACATTGCTATGTCACCATTTGAGTCAAGCCTTATGCGCTTTGGATAATGAGATTCATCAGACAAGGTCTTCACCAATTACAAGGCTGATACTCAACCACCTGCAGCTACTTGCCCTCGATTGAAGTCCTCAAACGGACATTTACTCTCACCGATGACAAGGGCAAGGCCATCATTGGATCGATGAAGGCATTCTTCCATTGATGGACAGCCGCAGCAGCATCCTACTCCACCAATGATGACTTCACACATGACTCGCCAAGAAATACCTCACCAACAAAGTCCTCAAGCTACAGACCTGTGGTGATGACCGATCGTGAGTTACCTCGCCTTCATCGGAAGGTTGATCGAATCATAAATGGGTCAAGGCCGCTTGGTTCAATTCTTCACAACATGACCTCAACACACAATGCAAAGGAAGAAAACCACTACCTCCATGAAACCCTCAAACGACTGGGCTATTCTTTCACATGTCTACAATGCGAAGAACTTATGACAATGGGACTCAAGGAAGAATTTGACCGTCCGCACCTCCTCCAAGAAATACAAGAAGGTCAAAGTTCCTTCCCTGGTGGCCAGCTCCTATTCTTCATCGCATAATCGATGAAAATGAAGACTTGGACGACACCGCTGCAGGTCCTACTACAACAACCGACCCTAACAACGCTGGCCCTTCTTCAACTTGAAATTCTTCAGAGCGTTAGTCCTCGCCGATCCTTTTGGTCTCGATGACAAAGGGGAGAAATTTGAGTTAGTCTTCAAGCGGTCTATTTTATTGCCCATAAACAATAATTTATTTTGTTGTTACAACTCGTCTTCCTCAAACTTTTATTGATCGAGTTGTAATCTTAAACCCGATGGTGCTTTGATACTTTTGATGCATTATGCTCTTGCACTATGCTCGATTCTCTTGAGCTTCTTGAAAATCTTCAAAGCGGATCTATTTGAGCTCGATACTTTTGATGCGCTATTTTGCATGCTTGTTCCTCATTAATGTTATCACACGATGCTGAATTACATCAAGCACCATATTTCATCATGCATTTCAAATTCTTCATATTATATGTCAAATTACATCAAGCACCATATTTCATCATGCATTTCGTCGGCCATTACAAGAAATCGACCTCTTTCATCCACGGCTTTGGACCGGATCCTGCATCCTCTCTCGCTTCATCCTCCGCCACGCCACCTTGCCGGGCGCCGCACTAACAACCTCTCACCACCGCTACCGCCACCGCTCACCTCCTAGATCTGCTTCACCGCCGACAGTACCATCGCTATCAAGAAGACCATTAAATTTCAGCAGATGATATACGGCGTACCACCGAGGCGGTACTTTTTCAGATATGCTCAACTTATTTATCGCAGCAAGAAAATAGATCGCCACGCTTTATTCGATTTCTTGTCCATCACTTACTTGTTAGTTGAAAGCAAACATTGGTTGCGGTTGCTTTTCTCCGTTTGCACCTTCAGATCCGCCATGGCACGCCAACACTATACTCAATGCTTATGGTTTTCCCTTTATATTCCACACTAGTTAAATGACAGAGACTAAATTTCAAAATTGGGTCAATGATTTTGAGAGCTCACCTGAGTTCGCCAAAAGAAGGAAGGGATCGGTGGGACGGTGGTTGTGGGGCGGTGGTGGGCCTCGCCAAACGAAGAAAAACTCGACGCTGGTGGGCGGTGGTGGGGCCTCACGAACGAAGAAAACTCGGCGTGGGGCGGGGGTAGGGGTGGGGTGGAGGAACACATGGGGTCGTGGTTCGTCAAGGTCTGGAGGTGTTCTCAGATGGAAGCAAGATGTTCCTTGTCGAAGGGGAGCAGGACATCCAGAATCGACACCTCTATTGGGCCGGTTCTGCTAAATGATTTGACTTTGAGTTGGTCTGCTGTAATACCCTAAATGGTGGGAGCCAAGGTCTTTGATAGACTAAATAAATAGTAACAGCCGTAGTGCCTGATGAATAGAGCTGGCCTGTAGGTGATCGAGGCTGCATGTTAGTAGGAAAACCCTATGTTTTCCAGCCAGCCCGCTTTCCCATTTTATGGTGGTTATGGTGTACCCTCATTATCTACACTATGATATTCTACCGGCTCTCAAGGCCTCGCTATCATGGTTTGGCAATAAACTTTCTATACGGTATATTATGAACCTATCATCCGCCAACTATCCTTATATCCTGGGCCCCCAACAGGAGCCTATTTTTGTGTATTTGTGCCGATTATATTATTCTACTCACCATATTACAGACACATGGGCTCTCATCGAATCCAGTGATAGCACACAAGGGTTTATAGGAGCTCTATTATATTACAATATCCTCTCATTACAAAGACAATCTCACTACTATTCGTGTTTTCATGCTTTATGATATTGTACATAATCACAATGAATATAAGAATGGGCACATCAAGAATATTGCGAATAGTTCAATGGGTAACAAACTTGGCATCAAGGAAGTGAGGTCCATTGTGGATGCAATGAAACACGGTTTTGCTCCCACCCATAGATTCGATTAAGAATATGATCCTAATGACTATTCCAGCTCAAGGAGTCAAAGGCGATGGCCTATCCTATTCACCCAATAAGGTGCCTGTTCTAATTTGGCAAGGTTTTATTGGTTGCACATCTTAAGGTGTCTTGCATTTCTTTTGCTTCATTGCACCGCCATCCGCTTAGTTTACTCATGATATATGTGAAGATGCCATGCCCATCCATTATCAACACCTATTCCATTTCGTCATACCATGTTTTTCCATTCAAATGTTGTTCTTGTGTTTCGTACATCCAAAAGGAAGAGGGTGATTGCGTAACCCAAGGAGTACAAGCAAAGTCCTTAAAAAGGTGGTGCTACTAGAGAAATCACATAGCACCGACGATATTGGCGAGTAGAACCAGCGACGAAACCTAGGATATCGCAACTATGATGGTCGCTGCTTTGCTCTTGTGAGTACCTATTGTCCTATCGCTGTCCTTACATTCATACCGGTGGATTATGTGATATCATTGTGCATTATAGCTTGCTTATCCACTATTCGCCCAAATTATCAGATCTATATTAATGCTTAAATTAATGTAGAATAAACCCAATGCCTATGAAGAAATTTAGTTCGCATTGTTCTTGTAAGTATCTCATTGTCCTTATATTTGTCACTAGTTCTTCATGTACACTTTAGCCTTATTTTCCATTGTCCTCCATTTTCTATATATTAGATCTACATATACTCTTGCCAAATATTGAATAAAACCAATGTTATCAAGAAGTTTAGCTCCGCATTGCTCTTGTTAGTGCCTTCTCGTGATGTATGTATTTACATTTGTACTCAGATCTTGTTAAATAATTGCCTTTTTTCCTATATTTTCACATCTATATTTACTCCTAATAAAATGTAGAATAAAGGCAATACTTGAAGAGTGTGGTAAACTTTGAATTGCCCCCCATCAATATGGACAAGGCCTTTATAGAGCCTGTCTTCACTACTAATGTAAGTTTGTTCTCCTCAGCCTTCAAACTTTTTTGTTTATATTTGGATAGCTATGAGTGCAAATGCTGTTTATTTTTGTCGCCCTGATCAAATTGCTTGTTCAAAGTTTATAAAGTAGAAGTACATAAACATAAGTTTGTCATTCTCAATTTCAGTCTTTAGTTGTACAATCTAGTTCCTTATTCGTATCATGTAAATTAAACTAAACATAGCAAGTTATCTTCTTTAGCACTATGTGTATGCTTGTGTTCTTGATCCGTAATCCAAGCATGGTGAGACTACCAACAACAAAGACAATGTCATATCCCGCTATGTCTCAACTATGAACAATGCCATATTATATTAATGTTATTTAAATCATGTCTCTTTATTTACCAATCTGAAATGGTATAAATTGACAAGACACTCACCATTCATGCTTATACGTTGTTTAGAACTACATCTATGCTTGTGTTCTTGATCCAGAATCCGAAGTGGTCCGTGAATGGTCAGCCTCAAGACAATGCCATTTCCTCATTTTAACTATGAACAATGCCTATTATGTTAATGCTATTTTAAACCGTGTCTCTTTATTTTCGATAAAGAAATGAGATGAATTGACAGCCTGATGCTTATACATGCAAAACCTGTTACCACCTACTTGTTTCTCTTCGTAGACAACATCGCTGCTAGGAAGAACCACAATGATAGTGAGACGAACCCATTGTTTGTCCTTCTACACATATTCCAGGAGAAGGCAAATGTAAGTGCATCTAGTGCCCTTAGTGATTTTGGTGAATTGAAGACTTATAGGTTAAGGAACTAATGCGCTTGTGAGTGTACACAGGTCTATAAGTCCATGAGGAGTTTGATATTTACAGAGAAAGTCTTACTCCTCAAAAATGAAGTTCTTCGATCAAGACTTTGATATTTTGAAGACTTCATCAAGACTTTGAAAGTGAAGAAATTGTGTGACCTTGAAGACTTGGTATTCATTTGAGGAACATGAAGCGTGAAGACTTTGTTTTCGTAGTTTCGCTTTCTCTTCTTGAGTCATAGGAAACACCGCATCAAAAGGGGGTCGAGGAAATACTAAGGAAAATTTCCATGTGATGCTCAACTCAAAATCCTACACCTACCAATCCTTCGAGTGAAGCCTTTGAAATTCTCATACCAAATAATTTCTTCAAAGGATGTAGACGAAGTTCTTCTGGTCGAGGAATTTGTTCTCGATCGAGAAGTTAGAATTCGCCATGGATTGCCTACACAGGAGGAACATGATAGCCCGAGGAATTTGATATTCAAATTTTCCGATCGCTGTAAGCGCCACTGTCCCAAAATATCTTATCCACCTAACGGTCATATCATTGAAGGCATTTATGTCTTATCATGTCGTTGCCTCAGGCTATAAATAGCCGCCTTACAACCACTAGCTGGTTGGCTGCTCCGAGAGAACTTGACACTTGTCATTTGAGAGCAAACCATCCTCCGAGGACTTTGAGCGAAAATCATCGAGTGAGGAAAACCCAAAACCAAACCCCCATAAACCCAAAGTGATTGAGCATCATCAAGAGATTGATCCCCGTGGATCCGACGCTTGTTACCTTTGAAGACTGTGCTTCTTCCAGACGTTAGGCGCCATGGTCTAGAGCATCCAAGAGGAATTGTGGATCGCCGGTGACCAAGTCTGTGAAGTTTGGAAGTCCTCAAGACTTACCACGAGTGATTGACGAGGTCCTGTGACCTTAGTTCAAGGAGAATACAAGGAGGACTTGGTGTCCTCGATGCATGCTCAGCGATCGGGTGTCCGGACCTGTGTCCTCGAGTTTAAATATCAATTGCCTCCAACCGTATATACAACCGAGACAGCAGTTGAACTGGTCTACCAAATCATTGTCTTCACCAACCTAATTGGTTCTATTTCCTCAACCCTTTCATTTCTCATTATCGTGTTGAGTGGTTGTTCATCTGTTTGAAGACTTTGATCAAGACTTTCTTAATTTCCTTAGTTCAATTTCTTCACCGCTTGTCTTCATCTTGAGTTATCCCGTGATTACGCTTTCTCGATCTGAGCTAGTCTTCATTTCATCATGATGACCATGCGGTATTCTGTTATGCTTACTTCTGAGTACTTATTCATGGTAAGTAGTTCTTCGCTAAGGAATTACCTCATCGGCAAATTCCTTAGTGAAGAATTCATAAAATCGCCTATTCACCTCTAGTCCATATAACGACTTTCAATTGGTATCGAGCAAGGTACTCCCTTGTTCGTGTGATTTTGGTTTAACCACCGAGTTTTAGTTATGTCGACCGCAGTATGATCAAGGTCTCAGCAGGTGTCCTACCTTTGATGGGACGGACTACCCATATCGAAGAACAAGATGCTAATGCATCTTGAAGCAATTGACAACCATCTCGGTATGTTGTGAAAATGGTGTTCCTCCGTCACACCTTCTCGAATGTCGCGATGTGAAGAGATTCAAGCAACTCAATTCTCGCCAAGAATATCATATGTGGCCATCCGAGCAAAGGTCAAGATGGAAGAATGAGTGCTTTGGAAACTGCTGTTTATCCGGGATAGGCTGTCCAAAGTGAATGAAGGAGTCTCAACTCAGCGGACTTTGTTGATGTTCTTCGAATCTCTTCAACCGCTTCAAAAGACTCGACAATGAAAATGTTCAACAAACCTTCGATCGCTTCATCGACATCTCAAATGAGCTCCAAGCATTACGCACCGACATCATCACCACCATGAGGTGGTGAAGAAATTGTTGAGATTGCTTGATTCCTCATTTGATACTCCGCACGATGATACAAGAGCGCGTCGACTATAAGTCACTTGATCCAACCGATATCCTCGAGAGGCTAAATACTCATGAGTTTCAGCTTGTAAAAGAGAGATCTCTATGGTTCTAGCTATGGAAAACACGTGCCTCAAGGCCAAGGTTGTGTCCAATCGAGTGTGACTCTAGTAGCCTTGGAGATCCCGAAGAATTAGCCAGGAGCTAGCACCATCGCGGAAGAAATTCCGAAGTTCTCAAGACGTGGTCACTTTGGAAAATCCTCAAGAAGCAGTGATTCCTCATCCAAAGGACTATAAGAGAAGACTTTGTCACAAATGTAAGAAACCTGGTCACTACATCCAAGATTGCCTCAGGGGAAAAAAGAATTAAAGAAGAAGAAACACAAGGATTAGCCTTGACGACGCCAAGAAGAAGAAGAAATCATCAAATCTTCATCATCAAAATCCTCAAAGCCTTCTTCTCACAAGAAGAGCAGCTCCAAAACGCAGCATTCATTGGCAAGGAAATGGACTCAAGCTGAATCTAAGGAACATGAGGAAGAGGAGGCATCGAAGAATCTGAGTCTGGTGTGGCGAAGTCTAGTTTCTCGCCATCGCTTTCACAAGAAGTCCATATTAAATTTCAAGAAAATGACCTCACCAACAATGTCGATGAAGACAAAGGATGACTACGCCCCACCTATTGCTTCATGGCAAAGGGTGCCAAGGTACTCAAATATACCTCCTCCGAATCTAGTGAAAATGAATCGATGATGATCTAAAGCCCGCTTACTCAAAACTTGCTAAGATTGCTATAAAACAACAAAGGGCTTTGGAAAAGGTTCAAAACATGCTAGATAAGAGTGATGATATGTTAGGTGAAGAAATGTATAGCACTAAAGCCCGATCAAAATCTTCGAGACTTCACCAGGTTTGATAACCTTTCAAGGTCATCATAACACTCTCTAATCTGATCATGAGAAACTTTCATGAATTTCTTCAAAGAAAGCAAGATCTTGAGAAGCTAAGAGTGAGTTATGAAGATCTTAAGGAGCGCGATTCATTACTTGCTCAACAAATCAGCACTTCTCGTGAAGAATTTGTTCCTCCATGCTTAAAGTGCATTGAACGTGAATCGCTAATTCTTCACCGAATGTTCAAATGCTTCAACTGCTATAAATTCTTCACTTGCCTCACTAATTCCTCATCCGAGGACACCGCTAGTATCACCGACATGCAGGCTGAAGGAATTGTATATGATGTATGTACAAAAGCCTCAATGGGCACATCGACTTTTGTGATGTGCTTAAAAGCGATCCTCAACAGAACCCTAGGAAAGAGGGTATTGCCTTTGAGAGGAAATCAATGCCGATGGAACATATTGAAGCCCGAGCAAGACTCAAAACCTCATGGGTTGTGCAAAGGGACCTCCAATTGATCCATCTAACTTATCTGGCTTTACATGTGAATCTCCTCATTCTTCTCGATGAGTCATTTGACTCAACTATAAACTGTTCAAAAATCAGAATGGTGAAGTATTTGCTAGATATGTTGGCACTAACTGCGAACGGTTCCCATGAAGAAAATCTGGGTTCCAAGATGCCTTGAAAGTCTTCAGTGAATGTCCTCATGACACCAATTCGGAAGAATAGGAACCCAGATCAAATTCTTCATATGGACCAAATTCTTCATATGGTTCCAATTCCTCATACGGACCAAATTTCTCACGTGGATCAAATTCCTCAAAAGGATCAAAGTCCTCATATGATTATCATCGTTAACAACTCGCTTCGCAGGTAGAGCTAAGGGCTATGAATATGTACATTATTCTTCAAACCAATATGTTCATAAGTCCTCAAGAATTCTCCGCTTATTCATATGCTTACCCTAACCCCTCTTATGTGAAACGAAATGGATTGTCCTCTATGCCACCATTCTCGATGGTGCTCGCAGAGTGATGAACTTTGCCACCCCTTCGATGTGGGTGGTGAAGAAAAGAACTAATCTCTTCCTCAGGGTCAGTCTCCGCACGGCTTAACGCTCCAAGAATTTGTCGGGACCTCACAAAATTGCTCGAAAGGACGTTAAGCAATCATGATGAAATGAACTTTCATTTCACACATCCTCATACCGCTTATCCGTTATCACAGCCGATGAAATTCATCCGATGAACTTGATATCATATTCTTCACCGATGAAGTATATGAGATCGTAAGTTGTACTAATTCATCGCAGGATGATCAACCCAAAGCCACCGAGTGGGTTCTTGATAGTGGATGTACAAATCACATGACCGGTGACAAGAATCTATTGATGAATGCTCCTTATCACCGCCACATCCGAAGCATATCATGTTTGCCGACAAAGGCAAAAGTCGTATTGGTCTTGTGGTTGTATCTCTAAGGACATACACATGGACAAAGTCATGCTTGTTGAGCCCTTAGGATACAACCTCATGTCGGCCTCAATGCTTTGTGATCTTGATATGGTTGTTATCTTTGGCAAGTATCGTGTTGTGATTATGGAAGCGACAATTCCAAAGTCTTCAAGGCTTTAGGAGAGGAGACTTGTATATTGTTGACTTTCTAGTGACCACAACCAGCCGTGGTGTCTACTTGCAAAAGCTTCGTATACTGGCTATGGCATCGGGCACTTGGTCGCAGTATGAGGAATTTGCACACGCTGCAAAGAAGAAGCATGTCATTGGCATTGAAAATGTCAAATTCTCAAGGATCACTTGTGCGGAGCCCGTGAAGTCGAAAATGACCAAGGCCAAGCATCCAGTCAAGACTATCATGACCTCTACTCATCCCTTCAATTGCTTCACATGGACCTCTTTGGTCCCAATCATTACTCAATGTCGTTAATGATGCATCTCTATATGGCTTTGTTATTGATGATTACTCGCATATATGGTACACATTGTTACTTACAAAAATCAAGTGCAGAAGTCTTCAAACGATTTTCCTCGAGGGCTTCAACTAACTTTGGTGTGAAGATCAAACACATCAGAGTGACAATGGAACTGAGTTCAAGAATTCGTCTTGATACCTATCTTGATGAACTTGGTATTACTTATGAGTTATCTGCCCTTATACTCCTCAAAGAAATGTCGCCGTGGAGCGCAAGAACAGTAACCCTTGTTGAGATGGCTCGCATAATGCTTGATGAACACAAAACGCCTAGTCGCTTTTGGATTGATGCAATTGATACGCGTGCCACATCATCACAGAGTATATCTTCACAAATTCTTCAAAAAGACCGCTATGAACTCCTCACCGACAAGAAACCCAATGTAAGTTATTTCAAAGTCTTGCTAAATGTTGATTAGAGATCCTCATCACAATTCTAAATTTGCACCGAAGCACATGAAGGTTTTATGCTTGGTTACGAAAGGGCTTGACACCTACAGTCTTCAACATCGCTTCTTCACAAGATTGTTGACATCAGATGTGCGGTTCGATGAAACTAATGGCTCGCAAAAGAGAGCACCTACCGTGTTAGATGAACCAGCACTAAGGATTCAATCAAGTTCAAGGCAACCGAGGATATCATTCCCATCAAGAATCATCAAGAATTCATATCTCAGACGCCAAGAACGCCGAGCCGATGCACCAAGATAATGTCAAGACAATGGTGTCAAGAAATGATCAAATTCTCGACGACAACCAGCTCATCCTCGCTGTAAAAAGAAGTACAAGTTGACAAGATCATCGATGACATTGAAGCGCCAGTCCTCTCACACTAAAAGCTTCACATTTATCTAACTTTGTGGGCACTATGCTTTGTCTCTATCACAGAGCCCACAAAGGTAGATGAAGCATTTCGAGCCGGAGGATCCAGCCATGCAAGAAGAATTACACTGGCCGAGCTCAACAATGTCCTGAACCGGCAAACGCCAGATCCTCACAAGCATAATATCATTGGCACAAAGTGGATCTACCGCAAAGCAAGATGAAAGTGGTCTTGTGGTGAGGAATATAACGACTTGTAGCTCAAGGCTACACACAGTTGAAGGAATTGATTTCGATGAAACTTTTGCACTGCTATAGACTTGAGTCTATTCAGATATTACTTGCCTATGCTAACCATCACAATATCACTTTATATCAAATGGATGTGAAAAGTGCATTCTCAATGGTAAGCTTGAGTAAGAAGTATATGTTGCTCAACCCCTGTGTTTTGAAGATCCAAAGAACTCGACAAAGTCTTCAGACTTAATAAGGCCCTCTATGGTTTCTCAAGCAAGCCCTCAAGCGTGGTATGATACATTGAAGGAATTCTTCGTGAAGAATGGCTTCACACCTGTTAACTCAATTCTACCTCTTTACTAAATCTTTGATGGTGAACTGTTTGTGTGCCAAATATATGTTGATGATATTATGTTTATTGCATCGACCAACGTTATAGTGATGAATTTGCCTATATGATGAGTGAAGAATATCAAATGTCTATGATGGAGAGTTGAAATTCTTCTTAGGTCTTCAAATTCACAACAACACAATGGCATATTCATATCTCAGAGAAATACCTCAAAGATGTCTCAAGAAATTGCATGCAAGACCGCAGTTACGCTAAAATTCCTATGCCCACAAATGGCCATCTATGCAATCGATGAAAATGGTATTGACTTCGATCACAAGGTATACCGCCCATGATTGGTTCTTTATTGTACTTATGTGCATCTAGGCCAGATATAATGCTTAGTGTTTGCATGTGCCCGATTTCAAGCTACACCAAGGAATCACACCATAAGGTTGTGAAGCATATTCTTCGATATCTAGCTCACACACCAACACTAGGATTATGGTACCCCAAGGGCTCTACTTTTGATCTCATTGATATTCCGACTCGACTATGCTGGTGATCGTGTGGACCGTAAGTCAACTTCTTGCACTTGTCATTCTCGACGATCTTTGGTCCTGTTGGTCCTCAAGAAACAGAATCATGATCACCGCTCATCATGGAAGCTGAATACATTGCTGCTGGCTCGTTGTGCTCAATTGCTATGGATGAAGCAAACTCGAGGACTATGGCCAACGTGAAGAATGTGCCTTCATCGTGGACAATGAGAGTGCCATCAAGATTGCTCACAACCCAGCCAGCACTCAAGACAAAGCACATTCAAATTGGCCATCATTTTCTTCGTGATCATGTATTGAAGGGCTTACATTCCATCGAAAGCACGTGAAGATCAAGAACAGCTAGCTGATATCTTCACCAAGCCCTTGGATGAGAAGAGATTTAAGTTGCGTGAGCTAAATATCTTAGAATTAATGTTCTTTAAAGACACACATCCTAACACTTATGCAAAATTGATGACTTAGATGCAACACATGAAGAAACGTTTTCTTCAATCAATGAAGAATAACACTCTAAGTGTGAAGAAATTAATGAAGAATTTGATTCGTAACCCTACCACAATTGTATGCTGTGTCCAAATCATCATTCTTATACGGGTCACACCACCACCAAAGTTGAAAATCTTCAATTTGAGTTTTCCTCGTGAAGTTCTTCGCTTTTCAAATTCTTCAACTTTGCAAAATCCTCACTGCTTCGCGTTATTGGCATATATATATATATATATATATATATATATATATATATATATATATGTATGGGTTTATGTCCTCTACAACATTCACTTATGGCTATTTCTTCAAGTCGCTTTTCGCTATGTGAATGTGATCGACCTTCCTCTATGCTATACTCAACCCAATCTATTCACAAATTCTTCATGTTTCTATTCTTGAAACTCGCTCAAAATCTTCACCGCCTTGTCACCAAGAAATTAAGTAGCGGAACTTTAAAACTGATCTTATCCAAATTTTCGGTTTTGTCATTAAACTGCTCCGCATCCCACGATGCATTATTTTACTCACCCACGATCAGACACGATCTCCACTACATAGTACGCGGGTGACACATGTCGTGAGAAGGAGAATGGTCAGGCACGCTCGTCTCTAAATCTTCGCCAACCGCTTTTCACCTTGTCTATAAATACCCTCTCCCTCTCCTCACTTCTTTTATCTCCGACCTCTCTCTCTCCGCCGAGCTCAAACCCTAGCACCGCCGCTTACTCCATCGCCGCCGTGAGGAAGAGTCATCGCTTCGACTGTCACTGGCAGACCACGCCGATCATGGAAATCTCACTCACGCCACAGTAGCTGTCTTCCTCCTCCAAGTTAGGGAAGATCCTAATGATTTAGCTTCACATCTACAACACCTGCTTGTGGTTCTTCATTTAGGTAAATAAAAGAACTTTTACTACCCTTGATCCAAATTTACACTACAAAATCTTCAAAGGTGTTTTATTCTTCAAATCCTCACACACAAACACCTCACAAGTTATATGCTCTTGATTCGCTTTCTAAGCAATCATTTTCTTCAAGATTCCTCAATTGTGTGGATCCTCGATCCGCATAACTCGAACCTAAGACAAAGAACACTTAGTGAAATTCTTCAAGGCTCATCCGTCAAAATCCTCAAAACTTGTTCTTTTGAAAACCTTCGAGAACGATATGACCTCTCCAAATTCCTCTAACTATACTCGTCATAGGTACTCATGTCCGCTGTGAATCACTAGGTTCTCATCAACTTAACTCATTTGCAGCGCTCTCAAGAAAATTGCATACTTCAGAGAACTCAATTGTTCAAATTCTCAATCAAGAATATGGCAGATAAGAAGCCATCGTAAAGGAGGAAAGAAACATGAGGTTATGACTGCGCTTTGAGATCCTCGAGGAAATTTATGCCGACTATTGCACACTGGCGAAGAAAAAAAAATCAGCAAGGTGCGATTCGAAGATTGAACGGAGATGGGCAAGGGAATGGAGGGAATATGATATGTGACACCAAAGTACATGAAGAAATTCGCCTCAATCCTCCATGCCCAAGAGCTCCATTGGCACCGCCAAATAGCTGATCCTACAAGCATCAAACATGGTGAGGACTTTCTCAAGATCGGGCTAAGCGCCAAGCTAAATTGGCAAGACAAGCCAAAGAGGCAGTGAAGAAATTTAATGAGGATTCATTATCATACAAGCATCGAGGCCTCGGTCAAACCGAGGAAATCCATGCCAAAGAAGCCTGCTCATAAGCCAAGTGTCACCATCATCACTTTCACGGCCAAGTTCCTCAGAGCTTCTCAAGGCAAATTCTCACACCGCCATCCACCAAAGTCCTCAACAGCCCATAAAATCCTCGTTCCTCGCATCCGCTACATGTCAAAGGACTGCTGGTCTCTATTGCCTCGAGTTTCGCAAGTTCTCAAGAGACCAATTTCATCATCCGCCCGATCAAGACCAAAGCAACACCTGACGAGGTCCTCGCCAAGTCCAAAGAAGAAACAGGTTGCATTCCATGTGCCTTCCGATGATGAAGCTTATGATGATGAACTTATGGAAATCATCGAGATCGCCAAGAAAGGGTCATAGAGCCAAAGGCACATTTGTGCCACCGCTGTTGATCCAAGAAAATCCTCGATTATATTGATCCTCGCACAAGGATCCCAATACCTATATGCCCGACTTTCATCCGACTTCGTACAAAGTCATATGTTGACCCATTTCATCGCTGAAGAGAAATGGAAGTTTGAAAAGGCAAGAGACAAGAAGGCCAATATGTAAAGGAGAAGTTCCCAAGAAAAACGCTTCAAAATGACACTTGAGGAACTTCTCGTCCAGATCGAAATTCAAGACCTCAAAGAAAACTTCGATTCTTACTATGCTGATTGGCAAGGAGCTAAGGTCCGATTCGCTAACTGACGAAGAATGCACCAATGTTGCCAACGCAACATGAATTCTCAGTCGCTTCCCACCAGCCAACTGAAGAATACAAAGACCACTGATGAAGTTCAGTCTGCTGATGAATGTTAGTTCCGTATGATGATCCCATTCCACCACCGAAGAAATTGCTGTGGCATCCACTAGTGGTGCGCTCAAGAAAATGAATAAGACAGGCAATCGATCACCATGCTCAAGAAATTCAACCAGATTCCTTAGCTCCTCCCCGCCAACTCCAACTCCAATTCTTCCATCTCCCGATGTGAAGAAACCAAGGCCGAACGAGCTGTAGTGAAGAAAAGGAAGGCATCAATCGTCAAATTCTTCGCCAAGAAAATGAAGCCAATGACCAGCTCATTCAAAATCCAATTGATGCTGTTCCGATTTCCTCCATGCCATCAAAGGACCTTGTTCCTTTTGGAGAAGACTATGAGATCCCAATCGGATCTGATGAAGAACATCATTCTCGCTGCTTCACGAGCAAATTGATGAAGAAATTGAAGTGGACGTAATCCTTCAACCTCAGCCATTTCCTCACCTATGCCTCATCACAAATGAAGAGGTCGGTGGAGGAAATTAAAGATGAAGATGTGGATATAGGGTGCACCACACCGTGATGTTGATGACTTTGGGAAAGTCTCAGATCCCAATACTCTCTTCACCCGGCCCAACAGATTCCTCACCTCGCACAAACAGTCCAAATGGACTCAAGAAACTCAACCCACTTACTCAGGTATGAAGAAATTCCAGCCACTAGTGCTGATGAACCTCGCTGCCGATCCTCGATCGACTCGTTGAGGAACAAGAAATTCCTCACCAAGAACCTGAACTCGCGATTCCGAGGTGGTGATGCAACTCACGACACCCTCCGCTTGCAAAAGAATCCGCTCTCAAGCAAACAAAAGTTCAAGGCTGATGATTTCTTTGCCGAGCACGATTCTTCATCGACTATAATCCATATGATTCTGCTCGATTAGGAGAGGCGCTTCGGACTGCCACCAAGCCAACTTCTATTCCTCGCTCTTCAACAAAGACAAAGTCTTCGATCATGCTCATATTCCTCATGTGGACATGGAGTCTCCGCCAGCTTTGGCCCCTCTGTTCTTCACGACGCAGACTTAATTTCTGCACCGATATCCTGGATCGGAATGAAGAACTCATTCTTCAATTCAATGCAACGCCACATCACCGGAGACGCCAAGACGTGAACTCATGGGTATTAGACGATGTCCAAAATCTACTATAAGGCACCAAAGAATCAATTTTGGCTACCACTAGCCTCCACTTGATGGTGCTCGTATCTACAACGAACCGAACTTTCAAATCACTATATGCAAGTGCCGATGAAGCCTTTAAGCCAAGGCAGGCCCAAGAACCAAATTCTCGTCAAGGAATTATTGTATGTGCCTCGACTCATCGGATTCTACGAAGACAATGAGTCCTATCAAAGGCCACGACCAATGATGAAGAAGTCGCTGGCATCATGAAGAATATGCTTTTCAACATCATCCATGGCATTCCTCCAACTTCCATGATTTCTTCATGAGGACTCGCAAACATTGCTATGTCACCATTTGAGCTGAAGCCTTATGCGCCTTTGGATAATGAGATTCATCAGACAAGGTCTTCACTCAATTACAAGGTTGATACTCAACCATCAGTACTTGCCCTCGATTGAAGTCCTCAAACGGACATTTACCTCAGCTTATGACAAGGGCAATATCACAGATCGATGAAGGCATTCGCCATTGATGGACAGTTCAAAGCAGATCCTACTCCACCAATGATGACTCACACATGACTCCCGCAAATACCTCACCAAGAAAGTCCTCGTTACCGCACCTGTGGTGATGATCGATCGTGAGTTACCTCGCCTTCATCAAGGTTGATCGAATCATAAATGGGTCAAGGCCGCTTGGTTCAATTCTTCACAACATGACCTCAACACACAATGCAAGGAAGAAAACCACTACTACCTCCATGAAACCCTTCATGCACTGGGCTGTTCTTTCACATGTCTACAATGCGGAAGAACTTATGACAATGGGACTCAAGGAAGAATTTGACCGGTCTGCACCTCCTCCCAAGAAATACAAGAAGGTCAAAGTTCCTTCCTTGGTGGCTAGCCCTATTCTTCATCGCCGACATCGATGAAAATGAAGACTTGATGACATCGCGCAGGTCCTACTACAACAACCGACCCTAACAACGTCAAGGCCCCTTCTTCAACTTGAAATTCTTCAGAGCGTTAGTCCTCGCCGATCCTTTTGGTCATTCATGACAAAGGGGAGAAATTT